>JAXIVJ010005379.1:0-74439 GCA_036785665.1 Chirona hameri | reverse complement strand
AACCCTCAATATTTTCCAAAACCACTCAACTACATGAATATCTACTAGTCACTACGAGTTGTCATTTTTGGTCAAACAACCACCAGTGAACTGCGATATCAACAAAACAGAGCGCAGCCTTTGTCGACGCGCGCCATTTATGTCGAAGTTATTTTGCGTTTGCTCCGGAGCAACAGCAAGAGCCGCAGAAAGTATGAAGTCTCTCCTCCGGATCTGCTCTTTCGTGATTGGCTGACGATTAAGCCCGCCGTTTTGGCCGCAGCGCCTTGAACAGACCTCAGGGCAGGGCATCGCTGGCATTCGACGTAGAATCGCCTGTGAATGGACAGCGCAGGATTATATAGACCTGCAAGATGATACTAGTACAAAAGAACAATATTACTTTTCAGGAAACTGTGTGATTTACGACAAAATATGAAGCCTGCTTAAAGGAAATAGTTCACCTTCGGAAATTTTTCAGAACACGATTTTATTATATTTTTTAATACAGTTTCTTTTTTTCTGTTTAAAAATGGTCCTCCATCGTGCCAATTCAGGACAGAAGGATGTAAATTATGGATTTTATGGTGTGCGTTATTGGTCTGCGCATGCTCCATGACAGTCCTGGCACTTTCAGACGGTACGGTACATCATATATGCGCCGTATTCCTTCGCCAAAAAGTCAAATATCTTCGGCTGGAGAGTCTTTTCAGCCAAGAAAAGTTCCAGATAAGGATTTCTCAACACGGGCTACAAAACTTCTATTTCAGTTCAAAACCCATGTTGAAGGTGAACTATTTCCTTTAAAGGGAATAGGTCACCTTGAAAGTTGTCTTGAAGAGTAACCATATGGTGCATCTTGAGCTCAAAACTACGAATATGACTTTGGTTTGGACAACTGATGGATATATGTGGAGAAAGAAGTAAGTTTCTCTTTCTATTTCACGAGAAATCGTACGATAGCAGCAGGCGTTACGGCTCCCCCGCTCCGCCTGACGCCAAGTACAGTCTCTGACAAGAGGCCGCCGCGCCGCCCGGGCGGCTGAGCGGATATTAACGAGGCGTCGTGACCAGAGACTACGTGCCAGAGAGTGTACCTGCCTCCGGCGCCGAGCCGGCGGCGGCGAGCGGCGAGCGAAATTTCCCGATCGTGGCCCGGAACAGCGGATATGAAACCGGGCCCACTAGTCCTGTGTCGAAATTACTTAACGTAGGGAGGTAGGTAATTCTTTCACCACAACCCATTTTTAGATCTGCTTTACAAATCTGCTATCTCAGTCCAAAACTCCATGTTAAAGGTGAACTATTCCCTTTAAAGGGAAATGATGATCTTTTCCCACAAAAATGGGAAGAAAAAAATTCAAATAATTTTGCATATAAAATTCCTTTCGAGAGATATTTCAAGTTAATTTTGATAAGCGTTCCACACTTTTAACGACCGGTTCTTGCCGAAGGTCAGGTACGTAGTCAAAGGGATAGTAATTTAAAGTACTTCAAGTACTTACTAGTAAATCAAGTACTTTTCGGTTTCCATCAAACTCCGAGCTTTTCCCGTATTGCTTTTTTACGCAATGGTGTGGAAAATATATTTTGTGTTCTGCTTGTTGTGATTATATACCCGCCCATCCTTTACAATTAACAACCATTGACAAACAAAACTGGCAATTCAATCGGAAGCTCATCGATGCACGTCGAATTCGACCTATTTAGTGTCGGCGATTTGTTTCGAAGTGCCCATTCAACAACGTTGAACAGATTGATACAAAAGCGCCAGATGTGTCGCTTTCCAATAGTGGAGAAACAATACCCATCATTAATTTTCCCAAACTCCAACTTTGAATTAGGGAATAATTTTATTTAATCTTAAATTTAGATCACATCATTTTAATACCATAACGGTAGCCAAATAAAATGTTGCTAACAAAATCAAAAGGTCATTATTTCCCTTTAATGAAATCAACATATTCAATGATCACCATTCATTGTTGAGTTCCATAGAGCTTTATTGATAAAGCTCACTTCATTTTACTTCATATTCACTTTCAGTAACATCTGCCTTAAATGCCGCTAAAATGTTCCCGTGATTTCCATCACTCACCAAATGACACATTGTTCTGCAGCCTGACCTTTTAACATCTGGTAGCGCTCACATGCAGATATTCACATTGATCGGCTCGTGATCGTTTCCCTGAAATGAAGTGTGCCGTCCTGTTTATATAGGACCGGTGTCCTGAATGTTGACTGCGGGATTTCCGTTTCGTTCCCGGGGAGTTGTGCAGTGGTCAGTGAGCTGCGAACGTGCTAACCTCGCGAACAGCGAACAGCGCGCCCCGGGAAGCCAGCCAACAGCGTAGTTACGGTACATGGTTCATCCAGTGCTGGGCTGAACAGGCGACCATAGTGTAGGACTGACGTCTCTTCTTCATCCGAAAGTAATATTTTCAATCCAGCTACCTTGCTTTGTTGATGCATTTTTTTTAATGAAGTACATTGAGAAAATCCACCTGACACCTGTTAGACGTCAGTACGGAGTTTTCCAAGGCTTCTGCCTTAGTTGTTTGTTAAACCCCCGACTTTTCGTTGGGGGGGGGGGGGGCAATTGCCCATTTTGCCCCCCCCCCCTGGATCCGCCTCTGGCTCCGCCTCTTGGCCGCGGGAGCCGCGGCGGCCGCATACCTCTTGAGCTGGCCCGTGGCTGGTCACCGTGCCGTGTCCCGTGGCTGGTCACCGTGCCGTGTCCCGTGGCTGGTCACCGTGCCGTGTCCCGTGGCTGGTCACCGTGCCGTGTCCCGTGGCTGGTCACCGTGCCGTGTCCCGTGGCTGGTCACCGTACCGTGTCCCGTGGCTGGTCACCGTGCCGTGTCCCGTGGCTGGTCACCGTGCCGTGTCCCGTGGCTGGTCACCGTGCCGTGTCCCGCGGCTGGTCACCGTGCCATGTCACCGTGCCAGTCTCCGTGTCCGGTCCAGTGACCAGCCTGTGACCTTGCCGTGACCTGTATCAGAGGAGTGAGGCCTCCCCTGCCCTGCCCCGGGCAGCCGAGCCCCGCCCACCCGGGCCGGCGGCCGCGCCTGCGCCTGCGCCGGCCGGCCGGGGCAGGGCGGCCGGCCGGCGGGGACCCTCGTCAGCAGACTCTGTCTCCAGCTGGCAGTGAGGGTGCGTTCCGGTCCGGAGTTGTCCCGTGCCGTCTGTCTGCCTATCGGCGTGCCTGTCCAGTGCACGGCCCTGCCGCCGTTTCGCCCCGCCGTCCCGCTGTATCACACGGCGGCCGGCCACAGGTGAATGGAAAGAAGGAAGGTCGTGGATAGAAGAAGAGGCCAACAATTCCCATCGCGCAAAAGCACCAAGCACCCGGTGTTGCTGGTAAGTGAGATGTTTGCTATGTGTGTGACTCCGGGCTGGGTGATGGGAGTGTTACTACATTTTAATTGTTTTACAGTTTTGGTATTTGTCTTTACAAATGTGTATGTTTATCTTTGTTCACTGCATGTTATTGGTTCCACGTGCATGAGTGTTCTTCCAAAATGGGCTCTAATTCTGACAGCGAGCACACGTCGGGGGAGTCGGGGGATTTGATCCCCGAAACTGGTGTCTCCGCGGCTGGCGACGCTTCCCGATGATAGGAGACGTCGAGAGATGAGCCGCGTGTCCGGGCCGGGCGACTCCAGGACTGGACCGGGAGCCGCGTGTCCGGGCCGGGCGACTCCAGGACTGGACCGGGAGCCGCGTGTCCGGGCCGGGCGACGCCAGGACTGGGCCGGGACTAGAGTATCCACGAGCGACACGCCGTGGACCACAGAGGCCGAGCGGGACTATAACCGGATCATATCCTATCCCACTCGGGAGCCGGAGACACAGGCGTCCACTCTGTGCTCGGGAGACCCTGTTCCGCACCGGGAAGCGTAGTATAGTAGTGTATCTGGCCGGCAGTTGCGGCCGGCATTGATCTCATCTGGTTGGGCCGCTCGATCACGGAGATGACGGCAGGCGAGCGGCAGCCGGTCGGGCCAGGCAGGGCAGGGCATCGGTCTGGTCTCGCATGCCACAGCCGGTTGATGAATGCCGGATGGTGGCATGCTCTGTACACAATGATGTATCGAACCAGCCAATTTGTGCGTACGTTTTTATGATAGTGCTAGTTTGATCCATGGAAGCGTTCGTGTCTGCCATCTTACGGTAACTACGAAAACTTATTTCGAAAAACTCCGCGCTAAAACCTCGGTCTCTGACCGCAACTGTTTCGGTCTGTTTTCAGAAACCAACAAGATGAGTCCGTCTACAAAGCCGACCCGTTACGCGGCCCAGGCCTGGGTCAAGGAGAACCTGCTGCTGATCGCCACCATCTCTGGCGTTATCATGGGCGTCGTCCTCGGTAAGCAGACTGTGAGGTCCCGGGAAGCAGGCTGTGGAGTCCCGGGAAGCAGGCTGTGAGGTCCCGGGAAGCAGGCTGTGAGGTCCCGGGAAGCAGGCTGTTAGGTCCCTGGAAGCAGGCTGTGGAGTCCCGGGAGCAGGCAGTGTAGTCCCGGGAGCAGGCTGTGGAGTCCCGGGAGCAGGCTGTGAGGTCCCGGGAAGCAGGCTGTGGAGTCCCGGGAAGCAGCGGTTAGGGCCCAGGGGTGGACTGAATAGTATGCAAGTGTGTGTGTGCGTGTGTGGTGGCCTCGGTACTGGTATTTGCGGCCCTGTCGCTACTGCTGCTGTCCGATAACGTGCCCTGTCGCTACTGCTGCTGTCCGATAACGTGCCCTGTCGCTACTGCTGCTGTCCGGTAACGTGCCCTGTCGCTACTGCTGCTGTCCGATAACGTGCCCTGTCGCTACTGCTGCTGTCCGATAACGTGCCCTGTCGCTACTGCTGCTGTCCGATAACGTGCCCTGTCGGTACTGCTGCTGTCCGATAACGTGCCCTGTCGCTACTGCTGCTGTCCGATAATGTGCCCTGTCGCTACTGCTGCTGTCCGATAACGTGCCCTGTCGCTACTGCTGCTGTCCGATAACGGCCCTGTCGCTACTGCTGCTGTCCGATAACGGCCCTGTCGCTACTGCTGCTGTCCGGTAACGTGCCCAGTCGCTACTGCTGCTGTCCGATAACGGCCCTGTCGCTACTGCTGCTGTCCGATAACGGCCCTGTCGCTACTGCTGCTGTCCGATAACGGTCCTGTCGCTACTGCTGCTGTCCGATAATGTGCCCTGTCGCTACTGCTGCTGTCCGATAACGTGCCCTGTCGCTACTGCTGCTGTCCGATAACGTGCCCTGTCGCTACTGCTGCTGTCCGATAACGTGCCCTG
Source organism: Chirona hameri (assembly GCA_036785665.1). NCBI lineage: Eukaryota > Metazoa > Arthropoda > Thecostraca > Balanomorpha > Balanidae > Chirona > Chirona hameri. The sequence continues at coordinate 69,177 of JAXIVJ010005379.1, read as the reverse complement.
TCGCTACTGCTGCTGTCCGGTAACGGCCCTGTCGCTACTGCTGCTGTCCGATAACGGTCCTGTCGCTACTGCTGCTGTCCGGTAATGTGCCATGTCGCTACTGCTGCTGTCCGATAACGGCCCTGTCGCTACTGATGCTGTCCGATAACGGCCCTGCCGCTACTGCTGCTGTCCGATAACGGCCCTGTCGCTACTGCTGCTGTCCGATAATGGCCCTGTCGCTACTGCTGCTGTCCGATAATGGCCCTGTCGCTACTGCTGCTGTCCGATAATGGCCCTGTCGCTACTGCTGCTGTCCGATAACGGCCCTGTCGCTACTGCTGCTGTCCGATAACGGCCCTGTCGCTACTGCTGCTGTCCGATAACGGCCCTGTCGCTACTGCTGCTGTCCGATAATGGCCCTGTCGCTACTGCTGCTGTCCGATAACGGCCCTGTCGCTACTGCTGCTGTCCGGTAACGGCCCTGTCGCTGAAAGGTTAAACCGCGGGAAATCCCCTGCTAAGACCTTTGTTAGGTCAGTTTCAAGTATCGTGTACCAGTGTAGAAGCCAGACATCACGGAAATTGACTAGGCTTTGTGGGATTATAATCAACGCATGTTAGCATTTTGCGGCGCAATACATCACCGTGCTCGCGTTCGTGGTATGCGATTTAAGATTTAGATGACAAACAAGACGCCATTTATTAATTTACATCAAAGGTCTAGGCCTGATGGACTAAGAAATAGGTTTAATCTTTAGTACGTTGAAGTCCAATAATGGTTACATAGTAGTTGCTTATTTACTAAAAATGTTTTGATAGACTAGAGTCCTAACCGCTAAGAGATCTGATCTGCAGGTGTTCAAAAGTCAAATTTCTGACTGTGATATCCTAAATTTTCGAAAATAAATCGAACGCATTTTCTTTAAATACAGAGAAAATTACGAACATTATTCCAATTTTGTTTCTTCAGCTCCAGCCGTGTGAGGTTTGTACTACTTTTTATGGAAGAAATATAAAGTCGGCTTGTAAAATGTGGGGCATATCAGCTAGTGATTTCAACCTGTTTTTGGATGGTGTTGTCACCACTTTAATTTTATCGTATACAAACTACGCACTTGCAGATTACAGATTATTGAATTATCACCGAGAGGAGCTGCGCCCATCAGGTTTCTCGTCTACTTCGTACACACATTTTCATTTGGCCCAGCCCAACTATACGAATGCTGTTTGGAAACATATGACTTTGCAACCGTGCATCTGATTTATAAGCGGGTTTCATCAGTTAGCTCCAAGAAGTATGTTTTAGTTGTTATGATTTTCATTCCACTTGAATCTTACCTTAAGATAAGATAAGCTGCCACGCGTTGCCACATGCTATAGCGTGTGGCAACGTTCCCATTATAATTACAGATACTTCTAAAATAAATATTATCAGTCGTAACCTGTAGCCTATTTCACAAAGCAATTTTTTTTTGTAATTACAAAGAATTTCTTTGTAATAACAAAGAATTTTTACACATGTTTGTAGTTTGGATTTCATAAAACCCCAAGGCAGTAAATCTCAATTTACCATTTACAAACTACTTTACAAAGATATTGTTTGTAAAAATGTTTGCAATTGCACATGTTCTATTTCTCAAAGGTTGACGGAAGTGAGGAAATGTTTGCAATTACCAACTTGTAATTCCAGTGGGTCAGGGGTTCTGAATTTCAGAAACTGCATTGACAGTTGACATTGTTTGACTGTTCAGGTTATTTTCTTGGTGAGGTTGTTACGTTGCCGAAGTTGTTAGGGTAATGGTTTAGTTATACATAGGTATAGCTGCCAAAAAAGGTAATTCCCGAGATATACGAACAGGGATCTCCAGCTTTGAAGGTCCAGTGCACCTTACCGATTGCGCTGTGAGGGGCGCCTCCGCGCGGAGAAACCGCATGGCGATAGAATTGCAGCGGTCAACGATGTCTTGGGCAATGTACAGTGAACCTTCACCCTTTACGAAGTAAGAAATCGGCTAGGTTAGGTGAAAAAATGGTCGAGAAATTCAACGATCTTTCTTTTAAGAGTAGTTCTGTTGGTATGCCACCTGGTGAATGGTCAAATTCTGTTTACTCTAACTGCTTACCAAGATGTATTTTTACGATCAGAGTTTGCATTCCGATGAAATGTTAATTAAAAGATTATTATCCCTATAACTAATTTTATATTGAATACAAAAATAAACCACAATGTAAATATTTGTTAAATTTATTTATTAACAAGCAAATTATTTGTCATTAGAATCAAGTTTAATACAAACGTTCTTGATTTCAAGCTTTCTGCTGTACTAACATTTGTGTTTACAATTTTCTTTACAATCGGTAATTCAGAGGTGGCGAATGTTTGTGAAATAGCTTTTTGTGAGGTTTGTAATATTTTCTTGCGTTTGTAATCGCAAACACGTGTAATTACTAACTTCTTTGTGAAATAGACCTCTGTTCGCCTTTACAACGAACCTTTTATTTGTAAGTGCCGCTATTTCAATGGAATGTGAGCGCGCTCACATTCCATATTTAGATAGGTATTGAAACTTGGGAGGTGGTAGCGATTTTGGTTCGCAATTTTATTTTGCCGAAAATAATGCATGGATGACTGGCAGCGACTCCAATGACTATGATGAATATCACTCGAATCGTGCATGTAGAGGATATTGCATTATTAATGTTACAAAAACGGCACTCCGCCTGCGATGACAGACGGTTCGAGACTCATTTGTAATCCCGCCGCTCTAATGAGCACCCTGTCCTGTAATTTCCTGTGATTAAATTACAAACCTGAAGCGTATGGTCTCTCCGATTGCCGTGACGCTGCCGGATCTTCCCCAGTGAGCGCCTGTCAGATGTCGCTTTCCAGAGCCCTCTCGTGTTGCCAGGGCTACCCAGACCCGCTGCCAGTGGCGCCCACAGGGGAATCAAGTCTGAAGGCTGGGTGTCAGCAAGGCCCCAAAAACTCAGTGCCAGTGGCACAGCAAAAACTATGGAAATCGGGAATGCCGGGATTATATTTCTGCACTTTTCCAAAGAAAACCAGGTTCGATTTTGAGCAAAAATACTTTCAACCTGCCTTCTTCGACTATGTAAGCGAACGTTTATCGGTCAGCATATTTACATTGGGAGAAGCCGGTTCTTATGTCTTAGTCATCTATCTTCTTTAAAATCGGTGTGCTGCTGTAAGTGGAAAATGCTTGGCAGATCTGAAGAGCAAAAACGAAGTATTTAAAGTCCCAAGGTGTCTAAGTTCGGCAAAAATAGCAAGAAAAAAAAACTCCTTTTGGCGAAAGCTTCACATTTTGTCCTTTGATAAAAACTATTGTTGCTTATCAGATTACTTGTCAATTGCTTATTTTATGTCATTACCGTGATGGAAAGCTGCGAGAGGCTACCATTGTTCGTAACAAAGCTCTCCGGAGCCTGCCAGCCTGCGGAATTCTCCGCCACTGGTCGCGTCACCAGATTCCTCCTCTGGCTTGGACCGTGTCTGGGTGGTACGTGACCGCTGCACCGCGTGCTGGCTTTTTACATGCCATGTACCGGATGCCGGGTCACGAGCCGCCGCGGTGTCGGCATACGGCCGCGGGTCTCAGCGACGTGCCCTGGGAATCTCCCGGCCTCGGGACGGATGCGACCGAGACGGGAGCGTGCCGAGAGCCGCGCGTTTGTTGTAAGTTACGGGCGCTCTACGCTGGATTATGTGATATGGCTACAGTCCGTGATATCCGTGATACAATCCGTGATAAGTTTGAGCAGAAATTGTACGGCGTTATTACATGTTGTGAGAAACCTGAGACATCTCGGAGCTTTTGGTAGTGAAGTGACTCAGGCGTATTTTCCAGAGATGTCTGTTTATCACATAGTTTGCGCGTCCTGTTAACACGCCTTTGACTGGGGAGTGGCCGAAAAACGCCTCCCTACGAACTTTCGCAATAGCTAAAAAAAAAATAGTGCTATCAACGTGAAACTTTGGGTACCTTCTACATCAATTTTACGCCTTCTGTGGGGAAAAAATAAAGAAATTTCGTAGATTTTTTTGTGTATCAATATAGTCTATGAGTGACGTCACTACTAAAGAGTTTGACGACATCAGCTTAAAGGGAGTGTGCCTACTCCAATCACTTTTTGGGGGTTATTGACACTGGTTTATAGAACATAATTTTCTGAATCGAACCATGCCTTTCATGTTTCCAAATTCACACTAGTTTCTGAGATATTCCAAAGACCCCAGGAACTGGCTGGTAGCAAAAAGTTATCGGGTAGAACCCAGAGGACTTTCACTACTAAAAATACTGCAACTATCGATTAAACTGCTAGCATATCAGAAGCGCCGGCCAATAGCATTTCTACAAAACAGTTCGTGCGCGCTGATAGCAGAAGCCGAACAGTACCGTCTGTCCTCCCCCCCTCTCCTACTCGCAACGCTTGATGGCCATTTATCGACGAAGATATCAATTTAGAACTACGAAACTTGCACATAATAAAGTTCAGTGGCAAGAAGATGCTGTACAAAACTTGTCTCCAACTTGTCTCATGATGTGGCCGTAATTGTATTGTCCTACTTGCGCCGTTTTAAATAGCATTTAACAACAATACCAACATTAACAACATTAACATTTCCCTCTGATTATAGTGGCAATCGTTTTATCGATATCGAAACAAAAAATAAGTAAAAAGAGTATAAGTGAAAATTCAACTAAAGGGGCTCCAGATGTGAATTTTATCGTATCCAACAATCAAAACAATAGCTACTTACCGTATCATTTTTGTATATTCCAAAACAGTAGGCTCACTCTCTTTAACTTTAACATATCGTACAAAGGCAACATTTTCAGCAAAATGTAATAAAAACGTCAAAAGATACAAGGGCTACAAAATGGCTATCTCGGGTTTTGGATGGCCAGCTGCGAACAAATAAACGTCACCACTGAATTTCTCAGGCAAAACTGGTCCAGAAACAGAAACATGCCATGCCTCTAAATTAAAAAGCAGAAACATTGAAGTTTATCAATTTATAATTTTTACCTTGTGACCTGACCTTGATCCGAGCTCAACATTAACTTCACTTAAATGAGGGCAGGTGGTAAAATGAATATCACTATCGATTTCTACGTGTAAAATAATCTATAAAACATGTGTTGCATGATTTTCGTAGATTTTTAGCGCATATTTACCTTTTTTGACCTGACCTTGACCTTGTTCTTTGCCAACAGTTTAACTTTAGCTCATGTGGGATGTGTGTTATATCTTTGAGAGCACTTGTGGTGATAATGGTCGCAATCGAAGGCTGTATATGCAAAGTATGGCCCAAATACTCAATACCTCTATTTTGACCTTTGACCTGACCGTGACCGGACATGTGACCTCAATTTGAAACTTTCGCACATGCTTTAGATGCGCCTCATTGAGAGCTTTCGAATGCCGCCTTGTGCGTCTCGCTGCGATAATTGGTTCGAAAGATAAAGAGGGACAGAATCCCCCCCCCCCCAGCGGGGCGTGTTCGGCTGAATACCCTAACAGGGTACGAGGGGGACGATATTCGCCTCCCCCCCCCCCCACCCCAGTCAATGGCGTTCGGCTGAGACCCCAGTCAATGGCGGGTTAAACTGGCATTTCTCCAGTCGCATCCTTCCAGTGTGTTTGTACATGATGTGCAAATAAGCGTCGTCACGCTCTCTATTATGGTTTGTTTGGCTGATAACGGCAAAACCAGACGCTATGTGGGGCCCCGTAGTGGCCAAACAACGTCTGTTGCTTAGGTGTGTGCCATGGGCAGGGGCTCCGCCACAGGTGGGCGAGGGGACGTGTCCCCCCCCCCCCCCCCCCCCCACACCCCCCCCCCCCCCCCACACACATTTTCGGATTTTAACATTACGCCTATGGGCGTTGCATGGAAAGAATCGACTTCAAAATGCCTCCGTCCCCCCTCCCCCCCCCCCACAACTTTTGGAAGGGGGCGGCACCCTTGGCCATGGACGCCATATAAACAAGTAGGTGGGGCCCCCTTAGGTACTAATCATCATTAGGTGTGCCAAACTACTGTCTATTCTGTATTCTGTTCAAACCGTCAACAGGCGGACCCAATTGCCGACAGTCATATAACATTCCTAATCACCTAAAAAAATAGAAATACACAGTTACAATATAAAACGAGAGCCATCAAATCAAATCACATGCTAGCCACGAATACCTTCGCCTGCTTTTTAAAAGCTAGTTTTGGCCCGAACAAATCAGTGGAGGGCAGAAGCTGCCCTCTCACAGCTGGTTCACGGACCGTGGCAAGCGACACAACATTCCATTCTTAATTGTGTCTACCCTGGCCACATGGGACGTGCAGCACCGGACGCGATCGGGTTCTTGTTGGCAGAACGAGCGAAAACATCGATGCCAACTTTCCAAATGTCAGGGAACTTAACCCGACCTGGCCTAGAACATGCATGTATCACTGCATACACAATTGTTACGATGTATTAGTGTGATCGTTTCACCTTATTTTCCACGGTGTATGAAATAAACGCCATAACACCGCGTTAGTTGCGGCACCCTGAAAGCCCGAACCACCACCACCTTAACACGACACCTGAAAGCCCAAACCACCACCACCTCTAATCCTCCGCCACCGTAATGTGTTGAATGAAAAATTGTTCGCAAGAAGTTTAACTTCTGATTTTAAGTTGCCATGCAAGCGGCTCGTGTATTGCAGTTTATGTAAGGTGCCTGAGTCACGGGTCACCGCCGGTGTGGCATGTGTTGACATCTTTGGCCGGCATCCCGTCAAACATACGGTTTGGGTTGGCCGGCATCCCGTCAAACATACGGTTTGGGTGCGGCACTGGGGCGCGTCCTGTACCAGACAGGCTCCCTGGGCCCGTCTGGTCGCCGTCCGGCTGTAACTGGATACCGGCAGCTGTCGCCGGTATCGCCGGCGGCTCTGGTGCCGAGCTGCCACCACGGTCACCGACGGATCAGATCCTCCTGCGGATTAATGTGTTGTATTTGGTTCGATGTTCGACTGACCTTTTTAGAGAGACATGAGAAGCAACATTTTTGGTTCGATGTTCGACTGACCTTTTTAGAGAGGCATGAGAAGCAACATTTTTGGTTCGATGTTCGACTGACCTTTTTAGAGAGGCATGAGAAGCAACATTTTTGGTTCGATGTTCGACTGACCTTTTTAGAGAGGCATGAGAAGCAACATTTTTGGTTCGATGTTCGACTGACCTTTTTAGAGAGACATGAACAAAATTTCAATGTGAACGCGATACTGTCGCGGAACAGTAAATTAATTTAAAGTAAGAGCAAAATGTAGACGTTTTAGAGGCCTAATGGGCTGCTGCTGACATCTCTTGGAGTCCGACGTGCCGTCGGGAGCTTCGCTCGGTCGGTAGGGTTGCACGCGCCATGTGATTGTATAGCTGTGGTGAATATTTACAGTTAGATGACGCCAAAACGTATGTCGAATTCGTCATTGCAGCCCAGCAGTCCCCGTGTCAACTCTGTTGTAGTTGGTGAGCAAGAGGTCAAGCACGAAATATGGGAAGTGCGGGAGGAAATCACTGAACTGTTACGCAGTTTACGTTTACGGCTCTCGACACTGACGAGATAAGCTGTAACCGCGCAAAAATGGAAGCTGTGTGGCCCGGAACTATTCATCGCGAAGTCTTTGACTCGCCCTCAAACACCTTTTCAAAATAATATTTGTCCTAAAAAGGTTAAAACGATTTTCACGACTTGCACAGTCTAGCGACGCAACCTTTTTGTTGAAAAACTCTCCAGGACTCAAGATCGCGTGACCCTGCAGCAGCTGTCTGGGGCTGAACGGGTGACGGGTTAGGGGCGCGCCCTGGCCGGGTAAAAGGGGGGGGGGACCGGCCCCGCTATACCGGAGCGTGACCTGGCCACGTCCGTGCTACCTGTGACGTCAGCGTGTGGGCCGTCGCCAACACAACCGGCGCCCGCAGCACCATTTGGCGACCCGTGCAGTGGCGACCTGTGCAGGTCACTGGGCCCGCGGTCGCTTGTTGCGTGGGTTTAGCATTGCACGCGATGTAAAGGACTGGATTATGCTAGTCAATGCAAATGCGACTTTGACTGCCGCCCCTGAGGCGGGGAGGTCAGAGAAGGGTTACGGCGAAACGGTAAAACGAGTTGCCGGGGTCTCCGAGTGTTGCTGCCCCGGTTTCCGAGGGGATAAGACCATGCGCTCTCTTTCCAGTTTTTCCCTGGTCATTTCGTGGTGTCAGCGGACCAACTCGGCGTCCGCTGTGGTCGTGTCGCGGTGGTTATCGCCGGACCAACGCGGCATCTGTTGTGGTCGTGTCGCGGTGGTTATCGCGGTGGTTTAACGCTGCGGCACGTTAAAGAACCCGTGTCTCCGTGACCGGCGGCACACCACCTCGGCTTTTGGAGCTGCTGGATGATGTGCTTTTTACGTGTGCACTGCTGGCATTGACATCGCTAGGTTACAAAAAAAAAATGTTTTGTCTCATGACTCCGGTGACTGCTAAACTCCAGACTTGGCGTCCATTTTTAGTGTTTCGAATATTTTGGTTTGTCATCAAGATCAATGTGTCATTTTCAAAGCAAAATATTCGAAATATTACAAATGGACGCCAAGTTTGGAGTTAAGCAGTCACCAGAGTCATGCGACAAACACAGAATGGTAATTGTTTTAACCTAGCGATGTCAATGTCAGCGGCGCACACATACAAAACACATCATCCAGTAGATACAAAACCCGGGGTGGTGTGCCGCGGCCACGTGGCCACGGGGGTTCTTTAACGTGCTGCAGCGTTAAACCGCTGCGACACGGCCGCCCCAACAGCCGAGTTGGTCCGATGACATCCACTAAATGGCATGGCAGTGCCGGGAGTCGAACCCGGTGCCCTGGGTAGAGAGCCCACGGTCTCACTCCTCGGCTATCGAGGCGGCGAGGGTCGGCGGCCGGGCGGGCTGACCTGACCCGGACCTCCCCGGCCGGCCGGGGGAGGGGCTTGGTCGGCCGGGCCGCCGCTGATTGGCTGTGGGCTCACCACGTGGTGGCGCCGGGTCGGGTCAAGGTGACCTTGAGACGGGGCGCGTGGCGCGGCATGGTGTGTTGTAGCGCGATACAACTGGCTGGTGGATCAGTGTGTGCGAGACGGGGACGGCCACGTTGATAAAAGTTAGTTGACTTTAGTTTGGTAGTTGTATTACTCGGTAGCATCTAAAGATAATTACTATTTTTGCATGATTTGGTCGGGGTTAATTCAGAATATTAATTTGCTCGACAGTTATTGATGTTAGTTGCCTTCCATTACATTTTGGGAGTGCGGTCATGTGTGACATATTTGGAACGCAGTTAGAGACTGACGATAGCTATTGGCGAACAGCGAACTAATTACCCTAGACGTGCTGGTGTGCCTCCTGCCCTCTGTTGCCTCCAACCCTGACGTACCGGTGTTCGCTGTGCCCCCAGGCGTCTCCATCAAGCCGTACCAGCCAGACGAGACCACCCGGCTACTGATCGCCTACCCGGGAGAGCTGTTCATGCGACTGCTGAAGCTGATGATAGTGCCGCTGGTGATCGCTAGCCTGATAACAGGTCAGTCACAAACGGTCACAGGTCAGTCACAGACGGCCAGCGGGTCACAAGTCAGGGGCACGGGTCACTACAGAGCAACAGGGTCAGTCAGAGACGGCCAGCGGGTCACAGGTCAGTCACAGACGACCAGCGGGTCACATTCAGTCACATACGGCCAGCGGGTCACACATCAGTCACAGACGGCCAGTGGGTCACAGATCAGTCACAGACGGCCAGCGGGTCACATATCAGTCACAGACGGCCAGTGGGTCACAGATCAGTCACAGGCGGCCAGTGGGTCACAGATCAGTCACAGGCGGCCAGTGGGTCACATATCAGTCACAGACGGTCACAGGTCAGGGGTCCGGGTAACTACAGGGCAACAGGGTCAGTGCAGGGATGGCCGGATTACAAGGTTAGAAGAGACAGAGCCACAGACATACAGGCAGGGGCGTAGGAACTATGTTCAAGTTGGGGGGGGGGGGGGGGGGGGAGGCATTCTGAAGTCTATTATTTCCATGCAACGCCCATATGCGTAATGTTAAAATCCAAAATGTTTGGGGCGGCTGCCTCCCCCCCCCCCCCCCCTGTTCCTACGCCTATGCATACAGGAGGTTAGAGGAGACAGAGCGGGCGTCAGAAATCAGTGAAACAGCGTATTTCATCCACGGCGGCCTCGATCACAAGAAATACCGCCGGTCATGGGGGGGGGGGGGGGTAAATGTCTGTGCAAAAGGGCACGATTTATAAAAGGACGTCAGTGCCACAGATCTAGGACCCACGATTGAGATACCCCAGATGATAGCCGCGCCAATCCGGTGCCAACACAATCCAACGTCACCTGAGCTTGTGAAGTGAGAACCGAGCCTTCATCAGCACCTCCTTCCTGATGTCGCATCGCGTCATTGACCTGTGATCTCTGGACATTGGCTGACGTCAGTAGTCCGAGAGGTCGCCTGTTTTGGGCCTCCGGAAGATCAGACTTCCGGTGGGCGTGTCCGCGGTCAGGGGAGCGGATGTTGTCCGCTCAGTCAGCGCCCAGCGATGTGGGGTCGCGCGCGCCCACTGCCGTGCGGTGTGGGCGGTCCGGTACCTGTCCCGCACGTGTCCCCCCGGCCAGTGAAGTCGCCGGACACCGCCGGTGACCGCTGCGCTCCCGACGCGGACGGTATGACCGGGCTGACTGGGCACAGCTGGGATCGTGGCTGGGCCGCTGCGCTCCCGACGCGGACGGTATGACCGGGCTGACTGGGCACAGAGCTGGGATCGTGGCTGGGCCGCTGCGCTCCCGACGCGGACGGTATGACCGGGCTGACTGGGCACAGCTGGGATCGTGGCTGGGCCGCGGGCCGCGGGACGTCCAGTCGTTGATGCGGTGCCGTCGTACCGCGGGTCGCTGTCTGACGGTGAGATTCCATGTGTGATATGAGGCAGGGCATGCATGATGCATCTGATGCATTATAAATGAATGTGTTTTGTCGCCATGGTCGAAGACATTCGAAAATGGGCTGATAATACGTCACGACGGGGTTTGATCCCCGGAGATCCCCTGAGAGTAACCTCCCGTTGTCTGATTCAATACTCTATTTTTTGCTCTATTTTTGTTCTTTTTTCTCTATTTTCCCCCCTTTTTCTCTTTTTCTTCTTTCTTCTTTCTTTTTTTCTTTCTTTTCATAAAAAGAAGATTGATTATTCACTCGATTATGCTCAGCGTTGGCAAACGCTTAATTGTCAGTGTGGTAATTATGGATAGTCTTTGGTAAATCCAGGGGTATTGGGACTGACATTTTCTGGGATTGCCCCCCCCCCCCCCCCTAAAAAAAAACTTCAGGCGGTTCCGGATCGATTCAATTTTTGATATATTTGATACCTCCCATGTTTATCGATAATGTCCGATTTGTGTTCGCCTCTGCAGTGTGCGGATCGGTGATGTAAGTTGCTCGGTTTAGCGTTCTTCATTGTTCATTCAAGCGGTGTTCTTGGCACCACCGTGCCACTGCCACACATGGCGAAGGTAGACTTACCATGGCGAAGGTAGACTTACCCGCTGTGCAGTGTTGCAGTGCGGCACAGTCTAACTGTAATATCTGCCGAACGCTCAGGCACTGGATGATGTGCTTTCTAAAGTTTCATGGGATTTTTTTGTTTGGTAATGCGGTTTATCGAATTGTTATTTTTTTGCGCAATTCTCATTTTACTCGTACTATCGATATCTATCGGTATTCCTATTTGTATTCATTAATTACGAAGATGTCAATAGGAGGGTCGCATAAATCGCAAAGAGCACTGTTCTAACTTGTTTAACCCGCGCCGTGCCGGTGGTCGGCGCCACCTTCGCCGTGCGGGAGGGGGGGGTGTTTAGACCCCCCCTAACTCGAAAACTAAAAGGGATAGAAAGCCGCGAAAAAGGCGTTCCAAAGCTCTCGACAAGCACATTCGAAAGTACTTCAGATATTTTTTTCTCCTCAAGTCAATATTGAGATCACCAGAGGTCGCCAGAGGTCAAGGACAAATTTTCCCGTTTTTGGACATGGCTCCAGAAATCCCCAGATATCACAGGAACTATTATTGCTAGTAAGAAACGGAAAAACAATGGAACGCTCTTGAAAAAAATAAATCACCATGGTGTCATCAGATTTTAGCTCTGTGCAATAGTTTAAGCTCCACAGCTCATCAAATGTAAACAACTATGTTTTACAAAACAGTTTTTCACGAATTCTTTTTTTTTTACCTAATCACGAACAGCAATAATTTGGATGCCATAGTGTTTGTCTCGTCAAGGCGCTTCGACTCATATTACTGTGTTAACCAGGCTAGGTCGACTTAAATATTTGACCTCAGGTCAAGGTCAAGTGGTGACTCAAGTAGGTAATGTAGCATATGGGAAGACGTGTCTCGACGAGACAAACACATTGGTGTCGGTTTCACTTCTCTATCGTCATTATGTCGAGAGTTATTGACAAAACTGTTGGTGATCCCGGATGACCTCGGCTGACCCGGTCACCCTGTAGGGGTCACTGAACAAAAATGGCACCTAGGTCATCAAGAATGGCCTATAATAACATGATCCAGAAAAAATTGTACTGATATGCGTATCCTTGGAATAGGAAGCATTTGGATATTTCCCCTTTGACTTATAATGGGCAGGTCACGAAATTGGCCCGACCTTAGGTCGCTGATGTACAAAATACAAGATATACGAATTGTAGATATATATATGACCTTATGAAATCCTGTAAGTGTAAAACCGATCATCCAAAAAGTGTGACTGTGGTATAGAGCCCTTCCTTCATGGAGCCGGAATCCCGAATGGGAATGGGACGGAAATGGCTGGAAATGGGGCACATTTTTGGTAAATGAACGGTTTGGAACGGTTTATGGGAGACTATATAATTTTGTCGTGACCCCCCCCCCCCCCCCCAAAAAAAAAAACTTAATTAAAACATTTGGATGTGCAGCAACTATCATAACACATTCTTAGCATAAAATAAGAGAAAGACATGCCAATGGCTAGGTTCCAGGAATGTGAGCTGAGAACCAGATTCAGTATCCCTACCAGGAATTGCGTGTGGATAGCACGTGGGCCCTCTACGGGCGCATCAGGGCCTCATGCGGCCACAATGGGCCCACGCCCCATATGCTATCCACACACAATTCCTGGTAGGGATGCCTACCTGAATTATTTGACCTGACAACCTGCTGGTACGCTTAGATAAACAATAAAATAGCTTATTCTGAAACCTGGTTGCAACCCAATGCCCATTTACCAAAACAACAACATAGGTACTGCATGCACATTTGCATAACATAAAAACTTCTAACATTGGACTGAAAACTGAAAGAGGTGATTGGAATTGTTTTACTGAGGGCTAACAACTTCCTCCAAATTGAAATGGCGTGTGGATAGCACGATGGCCCACTCTGGCCGCATGAGGGCCTCATTCGGCCAGTGGGCCCACATGCTATCCACACGCAATTCCTGGTTGGGATGAAGTCACTTACCCTGCCTAAATCCAGCAGCTGGTAGGTTTACCAAAGATTCATTTACTAATAGATTACCTGCATACAAGTAAGCCCAAAAACGCATGGAGTATGGACCGTCCTATTACTGTGAACTGTGAAATATGGCTCGCACTAAAAGCTGGAGTTTTCGCAGCAGTTGGCCGCCAGAGACCGCTAGTGAGCCAGGGGTGTTATGACATCGCAAGCAAATATTTAGCAACTAACGCTAAATATTTATTTGAGCGTAAATAAATACATATTTGCATATTTATTTGTTTATAAATAAATAAACACATATTTAGCATTAACTGGTACCATTTGCTTGCAACGTCGTAACACCCTGGCGGCCAACTGCTGCGGAAACTCTAGCTTTTAGTGCGAGCCGTACACCATGCTAATTGCTATACCAAGACCATATAATGCTATGTTATACAATGAATATCACGGCAAGTTGAAGCGTTCAGTGTTCAAACTTAAAACTAAAAGTCCTTGGCCAATGTGGGTGATATACGGCCTTGGTGACTGGTTAGGGTTGAGGACTTGTGTAGCAGTGAAAGCCATATGGGGGGGGGGGGGGTGAGATGTTGATAATCATCTTCAAGTCTGTATTTCTGCTCGAAGAGGTTATCGTGTTCAAATGTAAGTTGAAAGAATATTTATCTTTTCATATTGATAATGGCTCCTGAACTTCACACATCTTCTGTTAATTTCAATTTGGAGGTTAAGACAGCTATAATTTCATGCAGCCATAGGAGTCGGAAGTGGTGGTGCAGGGGTGGCAGCTGCCACACCAACTTTGGAACTGGTGTGGCGGTGCCACACAAACTTTCCAGTCGCCCATATATACTCCGTCTCCGAAATCCAAGCAAATATATGCACGAACGCGATTTGTAGATGGCATGGTACTTGGTAGCCTTGGATTCTGACGGGAATCCATTGATTTAAGTTGTTTCCCAGGTAACCCATGAGTCGGTATTTCCCAGTTCCAACGATCATTACTAGGTACTAAACAAAATCACATGAACCCTTGTTGTATGTACACGAGCTTGTGCGGTGCCGCGAAAGAAGCCTCGTGACATTTTCAGTTTATGTTGGACCTTATACTGATGGTATGATGGTCTGATGGTTTACCCTGATGGTTTGATCGTTTTTCCTGAAGTTCTCATCGTCTGATATGGCTTACCCTTATGGTCTGACGGTGTGCATTCTGGTCTGATGGTCACCTAATCATGATCACTGGGGCACGGTGCCCCCTAAAATTTGAAAGTTAATACACTCCCCCTATGTCGTTGACTGGAAAGAAATGGCTCAGAATGGGGCTGGTACCCCCATTAACAGACAACTTTCCGCCGCTCCTGCTCATGATCGTTAGAGAGGACATATTCCCAGCAAACACGCACAAGTGGGATTTTGGTGGGCAAGGTGGATTAAGCCTGGCAGTGGGCTATAGCTGAGCAGTGAGCAGAGAGGGCTGAAGGTGGGCCCCACATGGGATGCCCAAGATTAAACTTTTAATTGTAATAGTTTTTTTAATGAATTAACTTCACCAAAATGGTCTGCACTCTGCCTTCTTGTAAACAAATTTTAGGATACAAAAACAAAAATAGTTATTTGATTGGTGGGTTTATGCTGGGCCAGTGTTCTGAAAACCATAAATTTGGGTGGAAAATGACATATTTTTCACCTCGTAAAAAAATATATTCAAGCCGGGTTTTCACCTCCCGTAGCCATGAATTCGAATGTTGGGTGACCATTGTGTGTGAATCAACACCATTATTTAGCACGTGCACGGCCGGGGGAGTGATTTCCGCCCGCCCCCTCCGGTTTTCCTGAATAGCGGGAAAACGGCAGCGCCCTCAGGCATACCGAGGGCCACTCAGGCTGACTGAGGCCCCTCAAGCCGACAAAGGATCCCTCAGGCCGACAAAGAGCCCCTCAGACCGAACAAAGCTCCTCAGGCCGACCAAGGGCCCCTTCAAGCCGGCCGAGGTTCCCTCAAGCCGACCGAGGGCCCTCTAGTCGACCGAGGGCCCCTCAGGTCGACTGAGGCCCCCTCAGGCCGGCAGGGAACCCTCAGACCAGACAATGGCTCCTTAGGCCGACTGGAACCCTCTCAGGTGGACGAAGGACGACGTCGACGGAGTGCCCCCTCAGGTCGACCGAGTTCCCCTCCAGGCCCAACGAGGCTCGCTCAGGCTGACAGAGGTCTCGTCAGGTCAACCAAGGTCAACCAACGTCAGGTCAACCAAGGAACTCCTCAGGCCGACCTCGGTTAACCTCCTGGAAGAGCAATGGACACCTAGGCCCCCAGGCCACGATGACTCGATCCCCTTTGATGGCTCGATCCCCTCGATATTCCTCCGTATCAAACTATTATTTTAGCATGTCTGTTGGATATTTAGGATATTGCAATAACAGGGAGCCAAACAGGCTGCATTAACTATCGAGCCTTATTCCAGGCAAACAAGAAATGTACTACAAATTCCACTGAACACCATTTAAATAGAGTACTCCTATCGCTAATTCGTCATTCTCCTCCTCCGCTATTCGCTAATCTGAACGCTTGAACCTTGTGTCTACGCATGGGTGGAACTTTATATACCTTCGGGGTTGTAGCTACAACTGCATCTTCAAAAATCACAACCCCAACATTGCCAGTAAATGCATAAGTAAATAAATACGGCAAACGGTACGCAAAATTACCAAACGAACGATTTTTCAATAACAATAATAACAGTAAGGCGCCGTAGTTGGCGATGAACGAGCGAGCGCGAAGGAAATGTATGGTGAGGTTGGTATGCGCACGCATACGGGTGCTGCTTTCCTAGTAGGTACTGCTGCCTGACACCACACCAAATTTCAACTCGATCGGGCTAGTAGTTTCTGAGATACAAAAAGGGGTGCGCAAAAAGGGGTGCGCACGTGCAGAGGTACCCCACCCCTGACTTGTGAGAAAGTGGCGGGTGAGAGGTCCCTAACCAGTTAACCACACTCCAAATTTGAACACAATCGGCTCAGCCGTTCCTGAGATATAGAATAGAGGTGTGCACGTGCGCACGTACAGAGGCACCCCACCTCTGACTTGTGGGAAGGCGGCGGCTGAGGGATCCCTAACCACACACCAAATTTGCACACAATCGGCCCAGCAGTTGCGGAGTTTTTGCGAGGGAACACTTTTCAACACCCCTCACGCGGCACGCGGCACGCGCAGTGATATTCACCCACGTGAGTCGACACTGGTCTCAAACAGGGATATAGGGTGGATGAGGCTACACAGCAAAGAAGTCCGCGTGTCAATCGGACGTGCGGTTGCAGATAAATGAGCTTCTCAAAAGCGTCGCCACGGGCCGGGTCCGGCAGCTCATATTCCGATTTGCCCCCTACTTCACTGAAGGACGAGCGAGCTCGAAGCGCTCGCACGTAATCACCGATGTATTGATGGCTCTCATATGACTCATATTACATCCTGGTGTTATCCCGCCTTTACCGGAGGGTGATTCCCGGTTTGATTGATAATCAGTAATTTGATCCATAGCTCCGTTTCGAAGTCAGGAAGTGTGTACTAACGTGCATGTTCTTTGGAACGTGAGATGCAAGGTAGAACTGTATAGAGGTATATGATTTTCTTAACACGCGCCCTGGAGGGCCTCTGGAAATTATACACACTGGAGGAGGGGGCGGGGAGAGATAAAGGCCCCGATAAGAAATGCAATAACGAAAATTGTGGGGTGGAGAGGTTCTGTGGGAATCTGTTTTGTGAAAATTACATGACCCTAGCCTAGGTTAATATCTCTAAGATCAAATGAGGTAAATATGCTAAAATTGGATTGTTATGCGCTCCTTGGCTTGACATTGTTATGGAACGCAGTGATTGCGTGTATATGTAAGTAACATATATACCCCAAAATGGGCGTAAAGGAAATAGTTCACCTTGGAAAATTTTACCCAACACGATTTGATTATATTTTTTAATACAATTTCTTTTTATATTGTCAAAAATGGCCTTATATCGCACCGATTCAGGACAGAAGGCCGTACATTTTTATTGTTTATCAACACTATATGCATACTCTCTGAGTCAGAGTCATGACGTCACGCGAATGTAAACAATGGTTCAGCCAATCAGATTCGAAAGTAGTCGCGTAAAGATAGACTCGCATTGGAGATGTGCCAACCGGCGGCCGGCGATCGCTTGCTAGCACCAGCTGCAAGCTGATTGGCTGATGGTATAGCCTCTGCCCGGGCTAAAACCAGTACAACATTCTTTCGCCAGCACCGCATTCCTTCGCCAAAAACTCAAATATATTCGGCTGGAGAGTCTTTTCAATCGAGAAAACTTGCAGATAGGGGTTTCACAACACGGGCTACAAAACTTTTATCTCAGTTTAAAACTAATGTTGAAGGTGAACTATTTCCTTTAAATGATTTGATGGAAGTCTATGATACAATAGGATGATAGACGTTGCATTTGACTGTTTGTGAAAATCAAACAGATAATAGAACCTATGTTTATTCTAGTGTTATTCTATTTTCCATTTCGCAAATTTGTCGTGTTTGCTTTTTCTTGAGTCGTTTTTACTACCCCCCCCCCCCCCACCGTTCGCCGACTCAACTACAACCCCAAAGAAAAACGAGAAGTTCCGCCTCTGTATCTACGGACTTCTTAGCAGAAGAGAATCCATGCTACCAACTAACCCATTATATCATAATCGAAAAGCAGTCGCAGATGGAATCACAATGCTCGTATACTTCTAAGATGGAATACTCCTAAGATGGAATCACATCTTGATATGATGAAATACGCAAAATTCAAAACAGAACAATCAGTATGGGTTCTCCTTGAAATTTTGGAGACGCACACAATTTGGAAAACATTGGGGGGGGGCGGACCACCATTAGAGGGGGTGGCTCAGCTCAGCATTGGGGGGGGGGGGGGGCTCGGGCCCTCCCAAAGAGATATAAAGTTCCGCCCCCGTCAACAACGTGGTCTTCGACCTTGTTACCCCCAACCCCGGTGTAAGGAAGTGTTTAGGATTTTAATTTGCCTTCGTCACACCAACTTTAAATAGGTTCCTACGCCCTTGCATGCAGCCAGTGTAAATGTAAGGGAACATGAGCTTCATTAAATAACATATAGTTTATCTCAAGTGCCCACCTCATTACCTAAGTTCCGAATTTCCTACTGAAGCGTTATTATTATACAGCCATGTCATGTCAATCATCAATGTAGGTTGGTAGCGGTAGGTGCCCAAGCGATTTGTTGACCAATCGGCTATGTCTTGATACAATGTGTTATGTATGACTGAAACAATCAAACCATACCCAAATGTACAGTTGATTTCATCTTAACACGCGCCCTGGAGGGCCTCCGATAATTACACGCCCTGGGGGGGCGGATTTCGCCCCCCCCCCCCCCCCTATGATCTTGAAAACCACGCAACGTAGCGACAAGCGGAAAACGACGTTAGATAGCGCGAGACGAGCTCTTTCGAAAGCATTTGCTCATTTTTTTTCTCAGGTCAACATTGAGGTCACCAAAGGTCATCAAGGGTCAGATTTTCAAGTTTTAAGACTTCGCTTCGAACACCCCCGAAATATCTCGGAATCTATGATAGTTATAGCAGCAAACGGAAGAAAAGCAATCGAAATCCCTTGAAAAATGCAATCGACATAGGTGTCCTCAGATTTGACCTCAGGTCAATAGTTTAGGCTCCAGAGGTCATCAAATGTCAAAAAGGTGATTTTTGTCTTCTCAAAACTGTTTTTCGCAAATACTTTTACCTAATAAAGATAAAGCAATAGCTTGTACGCTATCGTGTTTGTATGGTCAAAGCGCTTCGAATCATATTCATGGTGACCGGGTTAGGTCAACTGAAAAATTTGACCTCAGATCAAGGTCACGTGGTGACCCAAGTTGGTTATGTTGCATATTGGGAGACGTGTCTTGTCTCGACGAGACAAACACATTGGTACCATTTTATCTTCTCCATCTTCATTATGTTGATAGTTATTGACAAAACAGTGTTGGCGGTCACGAAATTGACCTGACCTTAGGTCACCGATATTAAAAATCCGAGATATACAAATTGTTGGTATCTATGACCTTATGAAATCCTGCAATATTGAAACCGATCGATTTAAAACTGTGGCTGTGGTACTACTGCAAACGTTTTGGAGTTGACGAGGTTTTGGAGACCTGACCTGAGTGACCCGAGGTCAAGAATTTTACATAATGTGGGAAGTTCATTGCTGAACAGGTGTGCAAAAACGGCGGCGCTGTGCGCCGCAGTTCTTGCGCTTTCCTCGAAAAAACCGGAGGGGGCGGATTTCGCCCCCCCCCCCCTTCTCCAGGGCGCGTGTTAATTTGTTATTTGTCTTTTTCTTGTGGTGAGAGTCCTAGTTAGATTGAACGTGTTATGCGAAACAAGGACATACTTAATTATTTCAAATATGACCACAACTCAATCTTACACCACTCACTCACATAAATCTTACACCACTCACATTGAGTGTGGGAGTTTTAAAGTATGACATAAATGCATTTTATCACCATAAAAGGTTGTTGTTGCTGGATTAGGGTGCGTAGCCGTGCGTGAGGCTACCACAAATGTGAAATATGCTTAAACTTTTCAATGGGTGCCGAGAATTCATAAGAATTCTTAAGAATTCTTACATTCATGCCGAGATCCCGCAGTCATTAGGAGGCCGTGGGCGGAAGAAGCTGTTGTGGGCTGAAGGAGCTGCTGTCGTGAGCTGAAGGAGCTGTCGTGGGCTGAAGGAGCTGCTGTCGTGGGCTGAAGGAGCAGCCGTGGGCTGAAGGAGCTGCCGTGGGCTGAAGGGGCTGTCGTGGGCTGAAGGAGCTGTCGTGGGCTGAAGGAGCTGTCGTGGAATTGTCGAGTTCGGAGGATGTGGGCGGTTCCGAGGCTGAGCAGATGCGCCTCCCCGTCCGTCGCCGCCGCCGTATTGATTCTCACGGCGCCGGCTTGGGCCACGTGACCGCCGGCAGACAGCTGACTGCGCGGGGCGCGACCCGAAGCTGCGCCGCCGAGCTGCTGAAGCTCATAGGCTGAGATGCTGAGCTGAAAAAAATTGCAGATCGAAGGCTGAAAAGCCGGGCTGCAATTGTTGGAACTCCGGACGCCGAGATGGCGACCTGAGAGTTTCTGGGAAATGTGTGTTTTTCTATTCTATTGATTTCTGCTTTGGTGAACCTGAATGGGAGCTGAAGTTTGGCAACGCCGTTTGGCAACGCCGTTTGGCAACGCCAAGTCTGAACTATATATTATCAGATATTCAGTTCGGGAAGCAATTTGCAGAGTCCGGATTTTAAAAAGTCACCAACACGCTCCAGTCCGGCAATCTCACTGGGCTTTAGTCATGATGTAGCTGGCTAGCGATGTTCAGTTTAGTTAAGTTTATGCAATGTATCATCAACGGGCAATGTTGATGTCAAATGTTCAGGGGCGCAACCACCTGTACGGAATGTCCGTACCGTTTTTGACGGGCGCCGAAGGCCCCCTCCCCGGACCATTTTTGTTTTGCAATTAGCACCGCCAACAGGACAGGCACCAGTGGTGTACTTACAGAGTATACGGTTATTCAGGGCATGACCTGGTTCTTTGGACCCGAGGCGCCCATGCAAAGCTGGCGCCCCTCTGATCAGTGACGGCGCCCCTCCAGCCCGTGACGGCGCCCCTCCGGCCCGTGACGGCGCCCCTCCGGCCAGTGACGGCGCCCCTCCGGTTAGTGACGGCACCCCCTCCGGTCAGTGACGGCGCCCCTCCGGTCAGTGACGGCGCCCCTCCGACCAGTGACTGCGCCCCTCCGACCAGTGACGGCGCCCCTCCGACCAGTGACGGCGCCCCTCCGATCAGTGACGGCGCCCCTCCGACCAGTGACGACACCCTCCGGCCAGTGACAGCACCCCTCCGGCCAGTGACGGCACCCCTCCGGCCAGTGACGGCGCCCCTCCGGCCAGTGATGGCGCCCTCTGGCCAGTGACCACGCCCCACCGGCGAGTGACGGCGCCCATCCGACCAGTGACGGCGCCCCTCCTGCCATTGATGACGCCCCTCCGGTCAGGGACCGCGCCCCTCCGGCGAATGACGGCGCCCCTCCGTGCTCAAACCAGTGACAGCGCCTCTCCCGCCAGTGACCGCGCCCCCTTCAGCGAGTGACGGCGTTCCAACTAGTGACTGCCCTCTCCGGACCGTGACGGCGCCCCCCCCCCCCCCACCCCCCACCCCCCGGCCAGTGACGGCGCCCATCTGGCAAGTGACGAGGGGGAGGAGAGTGACAGTGCGGAAGGAGAGGCGCCCCCTGCAAAATTTTCGCCAATATTGATGGCGCCCCTGTCGATCGGGTGGCGCCCCTCAGGCCTTAAGGCAATGACCTGGTCCTTTGTGAATTTCTGCGCACGCCACTGACGAGCACTCCTGGGAATCGGACAATTAGCACTCCCAGAAGTAAATAGTGTGAGAATAGTAGCGGAGTACCGGAGCCTGCTGCAGAGGTTGAAGGAGTCCAGGAAACCAGTCATTGTGACTGGCATCCTCCCTCGCTGTGGAGCCAGTGAGGAGTGGTACTCGAGAGCTCTGTCTGTGAACAGCTCAGTTCAGAACTTATGTTCAGCTATGGGGCTTAGTTATGTACATAGACTTATGGGATCAGTTCTATGAGTGGCGTAGGTACTATATGAAGGATGGGCTTCACTTATCGGATGAGGGGGCAAGGGCTTTGGGAGATGCCTACAGAAGTGTCATTCAGGGAAACTAGGTAGGAGGGGGGGGGGGGGGGTTCGGGGACGCTAGTACTAGGGCATCAGGAAGTAAGCATTGGTAGAAGTTCATGTCAGAATAGGACAGTAGATCATAATTCCCTCAGAATTAGTAGAGTCAGCTCAAAGTATAAGATCACATGTGTGTTGCTGAATGCCCAAAGTATTAGGTCTAAATTTGATAAGTTTGAGTGTCATGTTGCCCTTGAAAAGCCTGATATAATTTGTGTAACCGAGACATGGGTTAGTGAGGGGTATAATAGGGATAGGCTACAGGATTTCGAGTTACAAGGGTATAACATGTTCTCATACTGCAGAGAATCACGGCAGGGGGGCGGAGTGTTTGTATATGTAAATAGCTTGTACTGCACTACTAGAGTTGATGATTCTAGACTCTAGTAAAGTAAAAGAAGTAGAATCAATCTGGCTTGACATTAAAATTGGTACAGGAAACAGAGGAAGGTTGAGGATAGGTGCATTTTACAGACCAGGGAATCTTCCAAGGAACTCCCAAGCTGAAACAGACCAAGATATTTGTGAGGAAATACGTAGGAACTTTCGGGCTCAGTGTCTTATTATGGGAGATTTTAACTTAAGAGGATACGAAAGTATAGCAGAGGAAACAAATGAGTGTAGGTTGTATAGGCAAATCTTTGAAGAGGAGCTTTTCATGCATCAGTTTGTAACAGAGCCAACCAGACATTGCTCCTTTCTAGACCTTGTATTCTCAGACAACAGTGATCTAGTTAGTGACATAAGTATTTGTGAAGGTCTAGGAACCAGTGATCACAATATGGTTAAATTCAATATCTCATCAGAAATGAGGCCCAAAGATAACCTTATTATGGTTCCAAACTTCAGCCGGGCTGATTTTGATGGTATTAGAAATGACATCGCACAGATAAAATGGAACGTTGAGTTGGCAGGTTTAGATGCATGTGAGGCCTGGAATGTTTTCAAAGCTAGATTAAGCCAAATTCAGAATCGGCATATACCCCTCAGGCACAAACGTAACAGAACCAAGGGCAAACCAGTTTGGCTTACCCCAGAAGTAAGGAGTGCTATACAAGCTAAAAGAAGTGCATTTGGCATTTTGAAGGGATCTTCACTAGATATAAATCAGAAGGCCTACCAGAATGCAAGAAATTCAGTTAAGAAAAAGGTCAGAGCAGCTAAAAGGGCAAAGGAACTTGATTTAGTAATGCAGATAGTAAGAAGTTCTTCAGTTTTTATAAGTTAAGTACAGTTTCCAAAAATATAGGTCCATTTAAGGTAGATGATGTGTTAGTTAGCAAGGACAGTGAAATGGTTGAAGTGCTTAATGATCAGCTTCAATCTGTCTTTACTATCGAGGACCAGAGTAGTATTGCAGCACTTCAGCCTGAGCCAGAGACAGAGGAGACTATAGGAGAGCTAGGTGGCATAAGTAGTGAACTTGTTCTAGAATATCTAAAGAAAGTAAGGCCTAACAAGGCAGAAGGACCTGATGAAATCCATGCTAGACTTTTAAGAGAATCTGAAGGGGAGTTGTCGGTTCCATTAGCCATAATATTTTCTAAATCACTCGCAGATAGTAAAATTCCCCTTGATTGGAAAAGAGCAAATGTTGTTCCTATTCATAAAAAGGGAGATAGAAGTAAAGAGGAAAACTATAGACCGGTTAGTCTGACCTCATTAGTCTGCAAGGTGCTTGAATCAATCATCAAAGATAAGATTGTTGAATTCTTGGAGCAAAATGAACTCATCAAGGATACACAGCATGGCTTTAGGAAGGGCCGTTCTTGTTTAACTAATCTTCTGGAGTTTTTGGATGTTGCAACAGATAGCTTTGATCAGGGTAAACAGCTAGATGTAGCTTTTCTTTATTTCAGTAAAGCATTTGACAAAGTCCCCCATACAAGACTGGGGTTGCAACTTAAAATTCATGGGATCAGGGGCAAGATTCTGGGTTGGATAGAAACGTGGCTTTCAGGACGCCAGCAAAGGGTTATATTGAATGGGTGCCAATCACAATGGAAGGAGGTTCTCAGTGGGGTTCCACATGCTGTCGCTGATGCAGTGACACTTGCTTCCTTCAAAATTAGATTAGATAAATACTTTACAGAGAAGGGATTAGTTCATAAATACTCGTGGGATTAGCCTTCTTTTATGCAGGTAGAGTAAGGTGATTTGAAGGGGCGAGACTGGTGGAGGGGGGGGGGGGGGGGGGGTGGGGTGCAACCTCGGATGGGCCCAAGAGGCTCTTTGTTGCACTTTTCTTTTATGTCTTATGTCTAAATGGCGACTTAGGATATCATAGGCTCCGCTAGAAGCAAATGCCGCCCCCATGAAGCAGAACAGGTGCCCTACCGGACAATAAGCAAATGCCGCCCCCACGGGGTAAAACAGGTGCCCTCTAAATTGGACAAATGCTCATTGTCCATAAACAGCTAATGCCGCCCCCCCCCCCCCCCCCGCCCCCCATTGGGAAGAACAGCCGCTCACTAAGTCGGACCATGGGCTTCTTTAGAAGCAAATGCCGCCCCATGGAGGATAAAAGGAGCTCTATAGGACAATAAGCAAATGCCGCCTCCATGGTCTCATACACTGGTGGTACAATAAATACAATTATATGTCTTCCCCCCCCCCCGCGTTCCCAATGTATCGTTAAATCGTAAAAATTGTCTTTGCAGCAGTCAAAATCCAGCTATCCACGGTCAAAAGTCGGAAAAATTCGCGCCACTTCGCGGCATAACACAAGTTTCTCAATTGCTTATACAAATTTGGAAAATGGGAGAGTGAATTCCATTAAGTGTCTGTCAGAGGCGCTCTCTCCTTGGGGTAATTGCTGGCCCCAGGGCCCAATCCCTTCATAAAATATTAACTTTCAAGCGAGCTACATGTTTAGCTAGCTAGTCTGCCGAATTCCGAAAAAGGCGACGCGAACGCAAGGACGCGGACATCGGCACCCGGAAGCTGCTCCAGCGGTGCCCAACTTGCTGGAACGAAGAGCTAATAGTGGGGACCTGGCCAGGACCATCTCCCAAGCAAAATCCCACCAGGCTCCTCCAGCTATCTACAGGGACCATTTATGCGCGGAAAAGTCGTTCTGCCTCTTGCTGCTTTCAAACCATTTGCACTGTTACCAGTTGTTTGTTACAGTTCGGTACATATGTATACAGTTATTATTATATGTACTATTGAGCGCTGACTGCCACCGATGATCGTGTTTACTATCCGAGACTAATGTAGGTATATGAAAAACTACCTTCATTTCAATATGTTTCATCATACCGAGATGTGCAACCAGGAAAGGGGTTCCTGAGGCTTGGCTCCAATCACGGTCTGGTTCCAGTATGAAAATGTCGTTGTCCACGACCTAAAATTAACATTGTCACGCCGCTTGGCGGCGGCACATCGGTGGACATCGTCATAACGAAGCCATCGTCATCGTCTTCGGTTCGTCGTAACGCTGAATTTTATTAATAACATTTTTACCTTCTTATCCTCTACAAGGCCCACCGCCCATATTTCTGAGTTTTATCAGGCAAACCCGTAACAAAATTGCGCTGCTTGGCGGTGCTAAATAACAAGTACCTACTATAATATAAAAATCTATATTAAAAATGCTGCAAAGGCTTAAATACACGCAGACAAAAATGGGGGTTATTTTTTCCATTTCAGCCCGCTCTCCACTAAAAAATGATCGGCGACGCCCCTGCGAGTTGGTACGAGATAAACGTTATTACTTATGTGTATATGCTACGGAAAATCGCGTTTTTTTTCTCTCTCCGAAAAAGGTGAATTTCTTAAGCTCGAATACCAAAATAAGGTGACCGGCCCAAATCCGCTGATAAAAAAAATGGGGGGTACTTTTTTTGCCACAAAAAAAAGATGCCCCCCACGGAGAGAGGCTGGATCCGCCAGTGGTATTATTTTGCAGTACTACAGTAGATTACAGATACATACATACATTACATCTAAAAAAATGACATTTGTGATATTGCGAGTTTTTTTGGCGATGGCGCCTCCCTTGAGCGATGGCGCCCCCAACGCCAATTTGTCCGTACCACTTTTTGGACGTAGTTGCGCCCCTGCAAATGTTGATGATGTTGATGACATCAAAGTTCAAACCACCACATGTTTGATGTGGTTGTGAATGTGTTTGGCGGGCCACAAATATAAGACACTGGCACTGGCGGCCCCGAGCTGGCGACTGCGCGTCACGCCTGCTTCATTTTGCCGAGCGGCCCGTGGATATTATTTCACTTTGGTCTGCATATGACTAGCCGGCACGCCAAGCCCGCTACTCCGCCGTCCAGTCCGCATTGGGCTGGTCTTTATGTGTAGTTTGTGACAGGATTATATCGATTTTACTTGGCGTGATTAATTCTGTCATTTAAATTTCATCGGTCATTCAGAAGCCTTTGAAATGTCCCAATGTATTATGTAGCTGGACCATCTGCAAGCTGACAGTATCAGCTCCCCATGTAGCTGGACCATCTGCAAGCTGACGGTATCAATTCCCCATGTTGCTGGACTATCTGCAAGCTGACGGTATCACTTCCCCATGTTGCTGGACTATCTGCAAGCTGACGGTATCAATTCCCCATGTAGCTGGACCATCTGCAAGCCAGTGACGTACCCCAAGGGGGGGGGGGGGGTGCAAAGGGGTCATGCCCCCCTCTATTTGTCGTACAACACAATTAACTGTTTTAATAATGTGGGCCCCCGTTGGCTACGACGGCCCCTCTGGTCCGATTTGGCCCCTTCCTGGGTGAAATCCTGGGTACGCCGCTGCTGCAAGCTGACAATATCAGCTCTCCATGTAGCTGGACCATCTGCAAGCTGACGGTATCAGCAAGCCCATGGCGGAAAGCTTGTTACGGCTTTATTTAGTTTAAAATATATTCCATAGTTTTATTTACTTTAAAATATAATTAATGGTTCTATTTAGTTTAAAATACATTTCCTACTTTAAGACTTAGCACTTCAATACCTTTTTTAATTTTTAATAGATTTGGTGTTTGGTAGGTTTATTTGATGCATGGCTATGATGCATTTGTTGCGCATTTATTTGATACATTCGATAATATTGCATATATTTAGTCCCAGATAAGTGATGCACCGTACACCAGCAGTACAGAAACGTTTCGTTTTCCTAGTCAGAACATTTTGAGACAAAACGGTGACGTGCTGATCTACCGTACCGAGACAAAACGGTGACGTACCGATCTACCGTACCGAGACAAAACGGTGACGTACTGATCTACCGTACCGAGACAAAACGGTGACGTACTGATCTACCGTACCGATAGTTAAAAATAAATCAAAACCGTATATTAATATTCTGCCGCTCCCGGGCGGCGGCGCCCAGCCGAAGTGCCGCTAGGATATGTCGGTGACCACGTGTTACTGGCACACTGGCCCGTCGTCAGTGCGTGGTGTCCCGGTGCGGAACGGACCCAAATTTGACCTCTCTGACACTTTGACCTCCCGAGGTCAAACGATTGACCTCAGCGAGAAATGCTTTCAGGTTTTGAATACACTCAGACACCAACATTTCGTATAAGTTTGAACAGAATCGGCCGGTAAACAACGAATACGTATTTGAACGGCTCGTTAAATGGATATTAGCGCCTTTCCAGGTGACCTGAGGTCAAACTGTGACCTGGAGGGGGTCAATTCATGCGTTGTGCACCTTCGATGGGTTAACGGGAAGGCGATGGTGGTGGAATGGGCTCTAAGTGATTTGGGGAAAACATTATGCGGTATCCCGTCATTCTCCCATAGGCCGTAATGGTAACTTATGTTGTGACCTGAGGTCAACCGGTGACCAGGGTCGGTCAGATCACTCGTTTTGCACCGTCTATAGGCTGGTGGGATTATTTAGCCGTTGAAACGAATTCGGTACCACTCTAGCCCCTTCAAAACAACGCCGTAAACAACGCGCCCTACACTCTGACGCACAGGCGCAGGTTCGCTTGGTAGCAGTTGGCATCAGCGCCATCTACAATAGCTTTCAATTGTGGTGCCCCATTCGAGGCCGCATAGCGTGGATGTCACTGCGCGTGGCGCGTGGCAGCCGGCCATCGCCGCCGCTGGGGGGCTGCCAGGCCGAACCGGGGGACGACTGCCCGTCAGCTCGGTGAGCACAAGATGGCAAGCTCGCTTGTTTGTGCGCCGGAGCTTCCGCCGAGCTGGCCGGCGGAAAACAGGGGATCTGATCTGGTGACTGTGCCAGCCAGCCGAGTGTTGGCGTTGTCGACAAGTGAGCCCCTAATGAATGTTGCAAAACTAGTTTCCAAAGAAATAATGAAAACGAATTACTGATGTTCATGTATTAGCACTTAGCAGATATTGACTTACTAATTGCCCGTTTGTTATGATAGCAACACTTGACCCGATCACCTGACTCAACACGAAATTATTTCATTGATTTAAAATCGTAAATAAATTAACTTAAAAGTGGATATGCTCTCCAATAAATTCATCATTACCTATTGCTGATTTTCATGATTTTATACTGCTGATTTTCTTGCAGAATGGCCAAAAAAGTTTGTTTTGTTGGCCAAATCCCAAAAGTCTGACAGAACCCAAAACGTTTTGGATATTCTGAGTATTTCCCTTCTTCTTTCAGCTTTCAGTTTTCACCGGTCATCTTCCAAGAAATATTAATTTAAATACCTACACCATGCAACTGCAGTTTGCAAAGTTCGCTGTTAGATGTGTCTATAGCACATTTTTTTCCTTATGATATGAGTAATTTAAAGTATGTGATAAGTAATCATCCGCAACGCTGTTTTTTGCTGAGTCATCTCTTTCCTGAACAAACAACAGTCTGTGGATAGCCCAGGCACCTGTTGCCTGTCGTTCCGCGTTGTTGCTGTTGTGTTGAAGCATTTCGTGATGTCACTGGCATCTGACCTGGCTTCTGCGGGATTACTGACCTTCATATATATATCGCCTGTGGGCGTTTATATAACCACAGCGAAACAACTGCCCTGCCAAAATCAGCGCGGTCGTGTCCGGTATGTTCGTGTATAACGTGGTATGCGGTCACTTCACCTGGCAGGGGGCCGACCACGCCTTTGTCTGAGGCCACGCGGTCCGAATAGAGTGCACCTGCACCCAGACTGACCTGGCTGGCACACCGCTCTGACGTGCTCGAGGCAGCAGCGGGACATGAATCTCTCGCAGTGAGGCGACGTGCTCATCAGTCACCTTCCTTCAGCCACCTTCCTTCAGCCATCTTCCGGTTAGAAGCGTGCAGTACGTTCAACCTTTGCACGCCCAGCCACTTCGGTAGAATATCGAGCGATGATTCACAATAAATGCCGAGAGTGCGACTTTGGGACTCTTATTTGTCCAGGAATCGGCTGAATTGCCAATTTTCAGTTCGTATAAATGACCTCGCAGTCGGATTCTTCAGAATGCCTGCGCAGAGGGATTATCCAGCCATGAGCTGGTTTGTTGTTCGGCGCCTTCGGTTCATGAAATGCGTCTCGCATTCAGCGTAACACCCTCCCCAAAACAGGAGCCTGGAACCGCCTCTGCTGGACCGATTTTTTCCAAATTGACAACACGCGCAATTCAATTTTGGGAAGAGTCAGAGTTTCAGGACGCTAGGCTTTCGATCGCCGCCTTGCGCGTCCCGCTGCAGTAATTGGTTCGGAAGATACGAGGGGGTAAAGTTTACCCCCCCCCCCAGCGGGGCGCGTTCGGCTGGCGACCCCAGCGGGGCGCGGGTTAAAGGAAATGGTTCACCTTCAACATGGGTTTTGAACTGAAATAGCAGTTTTGTAGCCCATGTTAAGAAATCCTTATCTGGAACTTTTCTTGACTGAAAAGACTTCAGCGGAAGATATTTGACTTTTTGGCGAAGGAATACGGCGCATATATGATGTACCGTACCGTCTGAAAGCCATGGAGCATGCGCACTGCCATGGAGCATGCGCAGAGCAACAACGCACACCATAAAATCAATATTTTACAACCTTCTGTCTTGAATTGGCGCGATGTAGGACCATTTTTAAAAAGAAAAAAAGAAACTGTATTAAAAAATATAATAAAATCGTGTTCTGAAAAAAAATTCCGAAGGTGAACTATTTTCTTTAAAGGAAATAGTTCACCTTCAACATGGGATTTTGAACTGAAATAGCCGTTTTGTAGCCCGTGTTGAGAAATCCTTATCAGCAACTTTTCTTGGCTGAAAAGACTCTCCAGCCGAAGATATTTGACTTTTTGGCGAAGGAATGCGGCGCATATATGATATACCGTACCGTCTGAGAGTGCCAGCACTGCATGGAGCATGCGCAGACCAATAACGCACACCATAACATTAATCATTTACGACCTTCTGTCCTGAATTGGCGCGATGTAGGACCATTTTTGAAAAGAAAAGAAACTGTATTAAAAAAATATAATAAAATCGTGTTCTGAAAATTTTCCGAAGGTGAACTATTTCCTTTAACCCGCGCCGTGCCGGGGGTGTTTAGACCCCCCCCCCCCCCCCCCCTCAGGTTTTTCGAGGATAGCGAAAAAAACGGCGGCGCGCAGCGCCGCCGTTTTTTGACACAGCTGTTCGGGCATCAATTGCGCACATTATGTTTTAAAAAAAATACATCGGGTCATCTCAGGTCAGGTCACCAGACCAGGTCACGTGACCCCACCTCCAAAAAAAAACTTGTGGTCGTACCACAGTCACAGTTTTTAGATGATCGGTTTTATACTTACATGATTTTATAAGGTCATATGTATCTACAATTTGTTTATCTTGAATTTTTTATATCAGCGACCTAAGGTCGGGTCAATTTCGTGACCTCCCCATTATAAGTCAATGGGGAAATATTCAAATGCTTTCTATTCCAAAGATACGCAAGATATCAGTCTAATTCCTTCTGGATCATGTTATTATAGGCCATTCTTGATGACCTAGGTGCCATTTGTGTTCACTGACCCCTACAGGGTCAGTCGAGGTCATCCGAGGTCACCAACAGTTGTATGTCAATAACTCTCGACATAATGACGATAGAGAAGTGAAACCGACACCAATGTGTTTGTCTCGTCGAGGTACATCTTCCCATATGCAACATGACCTACTTGGGTCACCACATGACCTTGACCTTAGGTCAAATTGTTAAGTTGACTTAACAAGGTTACCATATATATCATTCAAAGCGCTTTGACAAGATAAACACAATGGCGTAAAGAGTTTTCGTTATCTTTATTAAGTAAAAAGTTAATAGCAAAAACGATTTAGCAAAAAAACTTCATTTTTTCCTTTTTGACCTCTTGAGCCGCAAATATTGACCTGAGATCAAATCTGAGGATACCTTAGCGATTACAAATTTCACTGGCTGGCGTTTGCTTTTTTCCGTTTCTTTCAAACTATCATCGTTTCTGAGATATATGGGAATTTCTGGAGCAATGTCCTAAAACAGGAAAATTTGACCTTTGATGACCCTTGGTGACCTCAATATTGGCTTTAGGAAAAAATATCTTAAGTATTTTCGAATGTGCTTCTCGAGAGTTTTCGAACACGCTTTTCTGCGTCTTTCTAGCCCTTTTAGTTTTCGAGTTGGAGGGGGGTGTCTAAACACCCCCCGCACGGCGAAGTTGGCGCCGAGCACCGGCACGGCGAGGGTTAACTGAGGTGTTGTGCTTTATCGCGAGCATTCATCAGTTTTGCTCTATCCCATTCATGAATGGAAAATATATGAATACCTCTTTATTGCCATAATTTTGATGTTTGTGTCTTTTAATTTATATTTTTTGTTTTATTTGCTAACAAGTCACAAATCCTGGTCAATTCCACGAATTCCACGGTTAAAAATACTCGAGAATATCATCAAGTGGAAAGAACAGTTAATTTAAGTTATCGATTTATTGCATAATTTATTTTAATGAACTTCTTTGTTATTTTGTTATTTTTATAATTTACCCCCTCCCGGTCAACAACACCTTTCGCTGACAGCGCTCTCATGTCGGAGTTTGGCGCCCTCTTGAGGGCTCCTCCCCCCCACCCCTGGCGGATTTATAAATACGCCACTGCGTCTGTATGGCGCAGCGGCCGCCGGACTTGTCACATCACTGCCAACTCGTTCGCTGGCGGCGGAGGCGGCGGCGGCGGCGGCGGCGGCGGCGGCGGCGCCCCGAAATAGCCGGGATTCTGCGACACACCTGAGCAGGGTGTCGGCGGTGAGGCCCTGGCGGTGGCAGCCGTCATCAGACCGGCCCCGGTCCCCCTGCCCCCGGCCCGGACCAGACGGTCCCGCGGCACGGGTCCAGTCGCGAGCTGTTGCAGTTGGCAGGCCCGGCGGCGGCGGCGGCGGCGGCGGTGACAGATCGGATTGACCCGCGACTGACCCGGCCGCTGACGTCCGCTGGCTGGCTGGCGGCGGGACACGCGGGCCGACTCACGTGTGGTCTGAGCGACGGTGACGGCTGCACCGGTCAGTCAGTGGTCCCGGCCGCCGGGTCACTGCCTCCCTCCTGTGGGGGACGCATGGACGGCGGTCCCGTGAACCACACCCGGCTGTGGACCGGTCATCAGGCGCAAATCTACCGCTAGTTGAGTAAACTTTCCACTCTATTCATTTTCCACTCATTTTCTTTCGAAAGGGATGTAAAGTGTTAATGTCCCTAGGCCGACGACTATTCCACCGACCAAAGTAATCGCCAATTGCCAAAAAGTCGACTCCGACTCCGGGCCGGAGTCGGAGTCTGTAGGATTTTAGCGACTCCGACTCCGGCCAAAACTGCCGACTCCGACCGACTCCGACTCCGACTTCGACTCCGCAGACCTGGTCTGTACCCTTATTCACTCTGAGATATACTACTAGGAATCTATTGAAGTCTCTGTTTAGTTGGTTGATTATATCTGCAGGTGTCGCACGTAACTTCTCGGCATTGGGCACGCGAAGCAAACGACGTGGGATGATAAAAGGAATATGAAAATTATTGGGCGTAATTGGATCTCAGTGATAGGAACATCCGCTGTATATATACTTACCACTATAGCAAATTGTGAAACGTAAACGTAAAAGTAGCATAGCATTCCTTTCTTTTAGCCTACATCTTACAGTTCCTGCATCATGAGCGTCACTGGGTCTCGGTGTGTGCCAATGAAGACAATGTCTCTGTCCCTGTCGCTGTCGAGCAGCGCGACCATGGATGGGCCTGAGGTGGCCGCCAGCCGCCACCAGCCTCTGGCCATCAGTCGCCACTGACCTGAATCGGCCACCCTTTCCGCCACGGCTCGCAGACCCCGTCGCGCCGCCGCCCGCCATCCCGCTGGACCCAGGCCAACGGCAACCGTTTTTACGCAGTCAGCGCGCCACTATTAGAGGGATAAAATGAGTGTTGGCGTAAACCAAACCGGCCAGCAGGTGGTGTGAATCCATCAGCGGTCAGCCTTGGTAGCGTCACGCCTCCACAGAGCAGACGAGCCTCCGCGGAGCTGTGCCACCTGGCGCCCGCGGTCAGGTGTTTAGAAGGCCGCTGCCAAACCAGCTGTGGATGCGCTCGGCCACGCCACGGCCACTAACACAACAATGCGGCCAGATTGGGATGAGTAGGCCTTCCACACTACGTGGATCGTCTGCACCATGGATGGTATTTGCTTGGGTGTAAGACATGACTGAAATCCGACTTATTTAAACCTGAGATAATTTGTACTGGACACTGAAGTTATCGTATACTACCAGGACAAAACGAATCAGTTAAAATTTTGCCCTCAATTTTTTTTTAAAACTGAAAAACGAAACACTCAATAGTCCCAAATAGTCCGTGGTTCCGCCTCTGGGCGTGGTCCCGTGTAGTCCGTGGTGCCGCCTCTGGGCGTGGTCCCGTGTAGTCCGTGGTCCCGCTCTGGGCGTGATCCCGTGTAGTCCGTGATTCCGCCTCTGGGCGTGGTCCCGTGTAGTCCGTGGTCCCGCCTCTGAGCGTAACATTCAGTTCGCCGCCTCTAACCCCGCCCTTTCTGTCGCCCACAGGCTCGGCCAGTCTGAATGCGCGCATGAACGGCAAGATCGCGATGCGCACGGTGGTGTACTTTGTGCTGACCTCGCTGCTGAACGCCGTGCTGGGCATCCTGCTGGTGGTGGCCATCCACCCTGGCGATCCGACCATGCGCAACGCCATCGTGCAGAGCGACCAGAGCCGTCGCGCCAACATCATGGACGGCATGCTGGACCTCGGCAGGTGCGTCCCCCGACGCCGGGGCACGGCCACCCACTGGGACAGTGGTGGTGGAGGGTGCATAGGGAGGCGATGGGGCGGGTTGATGGGATGGAGTGGGGTGGTGGGAGTTATTGGGAGCGGGTGTGCATTTTGGTGAATTGAGCTGGTGTGGTGAATTTATTTTGGGATTGATGAGTCGGCCTGCGTTTCGTTGGGGTATTGACTGTTCATTCATTCATTTAGGTATGTTGGTTATTACGTCGGGTTTGGGCAGACGAAAGTGATTCATGGTCTTCGTCAGTATGAACAAAACTGAACGGGCGGATTGCATGCTCCGACCCTATTTTTGACTCGTCTTTGACGTGATTTTGGTTGCCGTGCTTTCACAATTGATCGTTATCGTCTCGACATTGATGCATGGGACGACGGTTGATGCTTCACTCGCCCTGGACTCGGTCTCGTTATTTGAGCGTAGGCTTCGCAGGCCGCTAGCTTTTCGTTGGCCGCTGATCACACTAAGGCTAGGAGTGCTGGTGGTGGTGGTGGTTTTCGCTGTGGGCTGAGCTCGTCTCCCGACTCCGGGCGTGGCTGCGGCGCGCCCGGCGGGGTCGTCTCGCTGTCAGGGGCCAGGGGTGAGGTCAGGGTCGCGCGCGGCCCCCTCTCATGCTCTCTCTGTGTGCGCTCGGCTCGGCGCCGGTCGACGTGACCGTTACCGCGCAGGTTCTCTTTTTCAGAAACGTCTTCCCAGACAATCTGTTCCAAGCCTCTTTCGAGCAGGTACTTACTTGAGTCGGTAGTCGGTACCGGGCCAAATGTCTGGTCCGTCAGGACGCTACGTAGAGCATACGTGTGTGGACTGTGGCGGAACTCAGTGCCCAACCCCACCTGTGTTCCGTCTCGGGCTCAGGCCCACGACTGGAGTGAACTGCATGTGACTGTTTCGTCTTGAGAGAATTTTACATCAAAGCCAGCTTTCAATTCGGATGTCGATGATCTCCCGGTGTAATTTCATGATGTCCTTTAAACTTAACGTCCTGTTGTTGCTCTCTATGCTACCTTATGTCCTTTCAGTGTGTGAGCATTGTGTTAGGTAAATTAGTACTATTACCATCAATACCCTTGCCCCCGAAATTAAGATGCCAGACGTTTTCATGTTCAAACCATTCACCGGTCACCCCGTTCCCTAAATGAGTGGCGTACCACCCACACATGCTTTTTGTTGATACACAAACTTCACTTTCATCGTCTTTTATTTTTGCTTGAGTGACATTTGTACAATTATTTATTGTGTAGCGGTCATTACCTCTCATATTTGCCATTAACGATTGAATATTATTTCCTTAACAATCTCATGTTTTCACCAATTTCGAGTTATTTTTTTTGTTAGAGCGCACTGAAAACATTGTTGCGGGGCGTGTGCGACACCACTGCCCGCAGGTAAGGTCTAACAGAACTATCTTCAGCAATTGATCATGCCTTGCGACCCGGGTGGCCGCGAATTCGCGATCACCCCTCGCACGACCCAATCAGTGATTAACTATTCATCAGCCACCTCTGTGCCCGGCCTCTGGGCCGAACAGTGTCCCCTCGGCTCCCCCGTCCCCGTCCGGCGCTGCCTGCCAGCCACTGACTAGCCGATGGCCGTCCCGCTAGACTCAGACCGTTTACAAGCCGGTGGAGGACGCGTCCAACATGACCGAGCTGCTGATGAGGCGCTCCGTCGAGTACCGGCCCGGCACCAACACGCTCGGCATCATCTTCTTCTGCATCGTCTTCGGCACCGTGCTCGGAACAATCGGAGAGAAGGCGCGCGTCGTCATCCAGTTCTTCGGCGTCATCGACGAGGTCATCATGCGCATGGTGTCCGGCATCATGTGGTGAGTCCGAGCGCGACGCAGCGCGGGGTCGAGCCGGACACAGACCCTGCTGTGCGCTCTCGTGCAGGGTGGCCAGACTGTCACCAGGGAGTCATGTGGTGAGTCCGAGCGACGCAGCGCGGGGTCGAGCCGGACACAGACCCTGCTGTGCGCTCTCGTACAGGGTGGCAGACTGTCACCAGGGAGTCATGTGGTGAGTCCGAGCGACGCAGCGCGGGGTCGAGCCGGACACAGACCCTGCTGTGCGCTCTCGTGCAGGGTGGCAGACTGTCACCAGGGAGTCATGTGGTGAGTCCGAGCGACGCAGCGCGGGGTCGAGCCGGACACAGACCCTGCTGTGCGCTCTCGTGCAGGGTGGCCAGACTGTCACCAGGGAGTCATGTGGTGAGTCCGAGCGACGCAGCGCGGGGTCGAGCCGGACACAGACCCTGCTGTGCGCTCTCGTACAGGGTGGCAGACTGTCACCAGGGTCGGATCTCCGGAAGGTCGACATTCAAACAGTGGCTTGTCCATGCCGATGGTGCTGGCCTACATGACTTACTTTAAGGCTGTTCTGCACATTACAGAGTGTTCGATTCATCGGTGACTTCAAAGCAGTCAACTGCGAGCTAGTCGAGCGCTGATGTTTCTACTTGTAAGCATGATATGCTGGGCTCTGACCGCCACTCCTCCCTCCCTCCCCGTCTCTGTCCAGGTGCTCGCCGCTGGGTATCGCCTCCATCATCTGCGGCAAGATGCTAGCCGTGCCGAAGCTGGGCCTTATCATGGAGCAGCTCGGCCTCTTCATCGTCACCGTGGTGGTCGGCGTGCTCATCTACCAGCTGATCATCATGCAGCTGCTCTACCTGGCCATCGTGCGCCGCAATCCGTGGCCCTTCTTCTGGCACATGCGCGAGGCCTGGCTCACCGTCTTCGCCACCGCGTCCACGTGAGTAGCGCGGCTGCGGAGACCTGGTCTTGCTGGGTCGGGGCGTGCTTTATTCTGTCATCACTTTTCGGGAATTTTTGTGGCTAAAATATTTATTTTTGTTTGGTGAGAGAAGTTTTTGATGGCAAAAGGTTCGCCAAGACGAGAACAGCCTAAATCTGCAAAGAAATCTTCCACAGGGGGTTGGGGTTATCTCAAAACGAGATCACAGTTTCACTGACCCCCCCCCCCCCACACACACACACACACTTTTCGTGACGTTCCTACGTCACTGTCCACCCGGCTCACCGTATTGTGGTGGCTAGCTGGATATAAGATAAATTTTACTCGTTGCCGCCTAAAATCAAAATAAACAAATGAAACTGTTAAGGACTAGACAACTTATCGCATGCACATCACTGTATGTTGGTCTGTGACCTGCCCCTTCCTCCGCCGCAGTGCTGCCACGCTGCCCATCGCCCTAAAGTGTGTCGAGGACAAGGCCAAGGTGGACCGGCGCGTCAGCCGCTTCGTGCTGCCGATCGGCGCCACGGTCAACATGGACGGCACGGCGCTGTTCGTCTCGGTTGCCTCCATCTTCATCGCCCAGATGAACAACATGACCCTGGACATCGGCAACCTGGTCACTGTCGCGTGAGTGCCGCTCGCTGGCTGGATGGAGTAGGTTGTTGTATTCGTGAGTGTCGCTCACTGGCTGGATGGAGTAGGTTGTTTTATTCGTGAGTGCCGCTCACTGGCTGGCTGGAGTAGGTTGTTTTGTTCGTGAGTGCCGCTCACTGGCTGGATGGAGTAGGTTGTTTTGTTCGTGAGTGCCGCTCACTGGCTGGATGGAGTAGGTTGTTTTCTTTGTGAGTGCCGCTCACTGGCTGGATGGAGTAGATTGTTTTGTTCGTGAGTGCCGCTTGCTGGCTGGATGGAGTAGGTTGTTTTGTTCGTGAGTGCCGCTCACTGGCTGGATGGAGTAGGTTGTTTCGTTTGTGAGTGCCGCTCACTGGCTGGATGGAGTAGGTTGTTTCGTTCGTGAGTGCCGCTCACTGGCTGGATGGAGTAGGTTGTTTCGTTCGTGAGTGCCGCTCACTGGCTGGATGGAGTAGGTTGTTGTGTTCGTGAGTGCCGCTCACTGGCTGGATGGAGTAGGTTGTTTCGTTCGTGAGTGCCGCTCACTGGCTGGATGGAGTAGGTTGTTTCGTTCGTGAGTGCCGCTCACTGGCTGGATGGAGTAGGTTGTTGTGTTCGTGAGTGCCGCTCACTGGCTGGATGGAGTAGGTTGTTGTATTCGTGAGTGTCGCTCACTGGCTGGATGGAGTAGGTTGTTTTATTCGTGACCGCCCTCACTGGCTGGATGGAGTAGGTTTTTGTGTCGCGTGAGTGCCGCTCACTGGCTGGATGGAGTAGGTTGTTTTGTTCGTGACCGCCCTCACTGGCTGGATGGAGTAGGTTTTTGTGTCGCGTGAGTGCCGCTCGCTAGCTGGCTGGAGAAGGGGAAAAGTTGCTTTGTCATGGAGGCTTTTGGATGTGAGCATCCCCCACCCATTAATTTATTTGTTGTTTCTCCTTTGAAGTTGCACTGTATGGCTTTCATTTCCTTTAGATTCTTTTCTCTCCTAATTGGATCTTTTGTTTCCGTCCTATTTCTCCGTTGTAATTTCCGGCGAATGCCAGCGCGGACGGGAGCGCTGGTTGGTTGTTGAAGAGTTCGAAAGTCGCTGCGAGCCTCCGGCCATGCAGCAGCAGCCGGCTATCGGCCCGCTGTTTGTACTGTGAGATCCCTGATTGCCTGCTGTGCGGATATGATAGCGTGTGAGATCCCTGATTCCCTGATGTGCGGATATGATAGCGTGTGAGATCCCTGATTGCCTGCTGTACGGATATGATAGCGTGTGAGATCCCTGATTGCATGCTGTGCGGATATGATAGCGTGTGAGATCTCTGAATCCTGATGTGCGGATATGATAGCGTGTGAGATCCCTGATTGCATGCCGTGCGGATATGATAGCGTGTGAGATCCCTGATTCTCTGCTGTACGGATATGATAGCGTGTGAGATCCCTGATGGCATGCTGTGCGGATATGATAGCGTGTGAGATCCCTGATTCTCTGCTGTACGGATATGATAGCGTATGAGATTCCTGATTGCATGCTGTGCGGATATGATAGCGTGTGAGATCCCCGATTGCCTGCTGTGCGGATATGATGGCGTGTTAAATCCCTGATTGCCTGATGTGCGGATATGATAGCGTGTGAGATCCCGGATTGCCTGCTGTGCGGATATGATAGCGTGTGAGATCCATGATTGCCTGCTGTGCAGATATGATAGCGTGTGAGATCCCTGATTCCTGATGTGTGGATATGATAGCGGAGCGGACAGACGCTGAACCTGTAAAGTGGCTCCACCAGCGGGCAGTATCGGCCAGTGTTGCATCAGATCGGTTCTGTTCTGTAACCCCGGTAGGAAAACGCGGGAATTCATTAGTTTTAGGTGAAAATCGAAGCCGCTGTGGCTTCTTTCCATTGACCTGGGAAGCTATTTTGCGCATATTTATTTTAATTTTGCGCAGCTCACTTAGCATTGTTATTATTAGCTTTCTATCGACCAGCTGGTTTAGTGACGACGTTCTGCAGCCACAGATTGCTTGCGGTGATTAGGACAGCAAACCGCGGAAATCAGAGACACGAGTTACCTTTATGTGAGAAAATAAATAGATGCAAGGTGAAGTCAGCTGTTACATTCTGACTCTGTACTCCGAGAATAGGCGCCAGCAATGAAGTTAACGTTTAACGTTTCCTCCATAAGTTAACGTTTCATTCCCTATTGTTTTTTTTTCTTCTTCTCAAAACGGTGCACGTTTGACCCAGGTAGTCCTTAACGAGTCTTCGAAGCGTCGTTCGACTTCCTAGGCTCGGATTCCTCGCAGCAGTGTCGCTGATTTAAGCAGAAGTGCCGCCCATTTGGCCTGTGGCTGCGTCTGCCGAGGGATAAACAGCCGGCTGGCTGCCAGCTCCTCCGAGCTGCAGCCTGCGTGCTGCGCGTTCCTGCCCGGTGACGTCAGCAGCTCTCCCGCCGCCGCTGGCAAAATCGATACCACGAGTCGGCCGAGATCGTCTCTGCGACGGCCGCCGCCGCCGTCGCCGTCTGTGGATATTGTATTGGCCGACTGCGGTCATCAGTCGTGTGCTCCGGCAAATTGCCCCTCTGAGAGGCCACGCGGCGGCCGGGAGTCATGGCCTGGCCGGGGACTGCTGGACGGTTCTGACGGATAGTTCTGCTGTCGGATGACATGGACATTGGACATCCGGTCCAGTCTGGCAGGCGACTCAGATGGCACTGAGTAACGGAAAGTTTGGCCACGTGTTCGTCTGCCCGCTTACTTTCAGTGCGGAGGCTAGCTAATCGATCATCAGGACGTTAATGTTTTGTTAGATTTTACTTCGCCCTGCGTGAAGTTTCATCGATGTAGCAATATGAACGTCGTTCAGCGTTTCACAGTTCCAGCCCCTCGTCATAACGGCCGCGATACAATCATGAATCAACTATGCAAAGCTAAAAAAAATCAATGCCAAGCATGTATCACAATCTGGTCACGTCACGCGAACTGACAATGGCGAACTGACAATGGCGGCGGAACTGACTGTGGCTCTGACTCACTCTGCTCAGCCCAGTGAGTCTGACCGTGTGTGCTGTTCAGTCCAGTGTGTCTGACCGTGTGTGCTGCTCAGTACAGTGTGTCTGACCGTGTGTGCTGCTCAGTCCAGTGTGTCTGACCGTGTGTGCTGCTCAGCCCAGTGTGTCTGACCGTGTGTGCTGTTCAGTCCAGTGTGTCTGACCGTGTGTGCTGCTCAGCCCAATGTGTCTGACCGTGTGTGCTGCTCAGCTCAGTGTGTCTGACCGTGTGTGCTGCTCAGCTCAGTGTGTCTGACCGTGTGTGCTGCTCAGCTCAGTGTGTCTAACCGTGTGTGCTGCTCAGCTCAGTGTGTCTGACCGTGTGTGCTGCTCAGTCCAGTGTGTCTGACCGTGTGTGCTGATCAGTCCAGTGTGTCTGACCGTGTGTGCTACTCAGTCCAGTGTGTCTGACCGTGTGTGCTGCTCAGCCCAATGTGTCTGACCGTGTGTGCTGCTCAGCCCAGTGTGTCTGACCGTGTGTGCTGCTCAGCCCAGTGTGTCTGACCGTGTGTGCTGATCAGTCCAGTGTGTCTGACCGTGTGTGCTGCTCAGTACAGTGTGTCTGACCGTGTGTGCTGCTCAGTCCAGTGTGTCTGACCGTGTGTGCTGCTCAGCCCAGTGTGTCTGACCGTGTGTGCTGTTCAGTCCAGTGTGTCTGACCGTGTGTGCTGCTCAGCCCAATGTGTCTGACCGTGTGTGCTGCTCAGCTCAGTGTGTCTGACCGTGTGTGCTGCTCAGCTCAGTGTGTCTGACCGTGTGTGCTGCTCAGCTCAGTGTGTCTGACCGTGTGTGCTGCTCAGCTCAGTGTGTCTGACCGTGTGTGCTGCTCAGTCCAGTGTGTCTGACCGTGTGTGCTGATCAGTCCAGTGTGTCTGACCGTGTGTGCTACTCAGTCCAGTGTGTCTGACCGTGTGTGCTGCTCAGCCCAATGTGTCTGACCGTGTGTGCTGCTCAGCCCAGTGTGTCTGACCGTGTGTGCTGTTCAGTCCAGTGTGTCTGACCGTGTGTGCTGCTCAGTCCAATGTGTCTGACCGTGTGTGCTGCTCAGTCCAGTGTGTCTGACCGTGTGTGCTGTTCAGTCCAGTGTGTCTGACCGTGTGTGCTGCTCAGCCCAATGTGTCTGACCGTGTGTGCTGCTCAGCTCAGTGTGTCTGACCGTGTGTGCTGCTCAGCTCAGTGTGTCTGACCGTGTGTGCTGCTCAGCTCAGTGTGTCTGACCGTGTGTGCTGCTCAGCTCAGTGTGTCTGACCGTGTGTGCTGCTCAGTCCAGTGTGTCTGACCGTGTGTGCTGATCAGTCCAATGTGTCTGACCGTGTGTGCTACTCAGTCCAGTGTGTCTGACCGTGTGTGCTGATCAGTCCAGTGTGTCTGACCGTGTGTGCTACTCAGTCCAGTGTGTCTGACCGTGTGTGCTACTCAGTCCAGTGTGTCTGACCGTGTGTGCTGCTCAGTCCAGTGTGTCTGACCGTGTGTGCTGCTCAGCCCAATGTGTCTGACCGTGTGTGCTGCTCAGCTCAGTGTGTCTGACCGTGTGTGCTGCTCAGTTCAGTGTGTCTGACCGTGTGTGCTGCTCAGTTCAGTGTGTCTGACCGTGTGTGCTGTTCAGTCCAGTGTGTCTGACCGTGTGTGCTGCTCAGCTCAGTGTGTCTGACCGTGTGTGCTGCTCAGCCCAGTGTGTCTGACCGTGTGTGCTGCTCAGCTCAGTGTGTCTGACCGTGTGTGCTGCTCAGCTCAGTGTGTCTGACCGTGTGTGCTGCTCAGTCCAGTGTGTCTGACCGTGTGTGCTGATCAGTCCAGTGTGTCTGACCGTGTGTGCTACTCAGTCCAGTGTGTCTGACCGTGTGTGCTGATCAGTCCAGTGTGTCTGACCGTGTGTGCTACTCAGTCCAGTGTGTCTGACCGTGTGTGCTGCTCAGTTCAGTGTGTCTGACCGTGTGTGCTGCTCAGTCCAGTGTGTCTGACCGTGTGTGCTGATCAGTCCAGTGTCTGACCGTGTGTGCTACTCAGTCCAGTGTGTCTGACCGTGTGTGCTGCTCAGCCCAGTGTGTCTGACCGTGTGTGCTGATCAGTCCAGTGTGTCTGACCGTGTGTGCTACTCAGTCCAGTGTGTCTGACCGTGTGTGCTGTTCAGTCCAGTGTGTCTGACCGTGTGTGCTGCTCAGCCCAGTGTGTCTGACCGTGTGTGCTGATCAGTCCAGTGTGTCTGACCGTGTGTGCTACTCAGTCCAGTGTGTCTGACCGTGTGTGCTGTTCAGTCCAGTGTGTCTGACCGTGTGTGCTGCTCAGCCCAGTGTGTCTGACCGTGTGTGCTGCTCAGTCCAGTGTGTGCTGCTCAGTCCAGTGTGTCTGACCGTGTGTGCTACTCAGTCCAGTGTGTCTGACCGTGTGTGCTGCTCAGTTCAGTGTGTCTGACCGTGTGTGCTGCTCAGTCCAGTGTGTCTGACCGTGTGTGCTGATCAGTCCAGTGTCTGACCGTGTGTGCTGATCAGTCCAGTGTCTGACCGTGTGTGCTACTCAGTCCAGTGTGTCTGACCGTGTGTGCTGCTCAGCCCAGTGTGTCTGACCGTGTGTGCTGATCAGTCCAGTGTGTCTGACCGTGTGTGCTACTCAGTCCAGTGTGTCTGACCGTGTGTGCTGTTCAGTCCAGTGTGTCTGACCGTGTGTGCTGCTCAGCCCAGTGTGTCGGACCGTGTGTGCTGCTCAGTCCAGTGTGTCTGACCGTGTGTGCTACTCAGCCCAGTGTGTGCTACTCAGTCCATTGTGTGCTGCTCAGCCCAATATGTCTGACCGTGTGTGCTGCTCAGTCCAGTGTGTCTGACCGTGTGTGCTGTTCAGTCCAGTGTGTCTGACCGTGTGTGCTGCTCAGTCCAGTGTGTCTGACCGTGTGTGCTTCTCAGTCCAGTGTCTGACCGTGTGTGCTAGTCCAGTGTGTCTGACCGTGTGTGCTACTCAGTCCAGTGTGTCTGACCGTGTGTGCTGCTCAGTCCAGTGTGTCTGACCGTGTGTGCTGCTCAGCCCAGTGTGTCTGACCGTGTGTGCTGCTCAGTCCAGTGTGTCTGACCGTTTGTGCTACTCAGCCCAGTGTGTGCTACTCAGTCCATTGTGTGCTGCTCAGCCCAATATGTCTGACCGTGTGTGCTGCTCAGTCCAGTGTGTCTGACCGTGTGTGCTGTTCAGTCCAGTGTGTCTGACCGTGTGTGCTGCTCAGTCCAGTGTGTCTGACCGTGTGTGCTTCTCAGTCCAGTGTCTGACCGTGTGTGCTACTCAGTCCAGTGTGTCTGACCGTGTGTGCTACTCAGTCCAGTGTGTCTGACCGTGTGTGCTGCTCAGTCCAGTGTGTCTGACCGTGTGTGCTGCTCAGCCCAGTGTGTCTGACCGTGTGTACTGCTCAGTCCAGTGTGTCTGACCGTGTGTGCTACTCAGCCCAGTGTGTGCTACTCAGTCCATTGTGTGCTGCTCAGCCCAATATGTCTGACCGTGTGTGCTGCTCAGTCCAGTGTGTCTGACCGTGTGTGCTGTTCAGTCCAGTGTGTCTGACCGTGTGTGCTACTCAGTCCATTGTGTGCTGCTCAGTCCAGTATGTCTGACCGTGTGTGCTGTTCAGTCCAGTGTGTCTGACCGTGTGTGCTGTTCAGTCCAGTGTGCTTCTCAGTCCAGTGTGTCTGACCGTGTGTGCTGTTCAGTCCAGTGTGTCTGACCGTGTGTGCTGCTCAGTCCAATGTGTCTGACCGTGTGTGCTGCTCAGTCCAGTGTGTCAGACCGTGTGTGCTGCTCAGTCCAGTGTGTCTGACCGTGTGTGCTGCTCAGTACAGTGTGTCTGACCGTGTGTGCTGCTCAGTCCAGTGTGTCTGACCGTGTGTGCT
Source organism: Chirona hameri (assembly GCA_036785665.1). Taxonomy (NCBI): domain Eukaryota; kingdom Metazoa; phylum Arthropoda; class Thecostraca; order Balanomorpha; family Balanidae; genus Chirona; species Chirona hameri. Next base: position 24,338 of record JAXIVJ010005379.1, on the reverse strand, counting down.
GCTCAGTCCAGTGTGTCTGACCGTGTGTGCTGTTCAGCCCAGTGTGTCTGACCGTGTGTGCTGCTCAGCCCAGTGTGTCTGACCGTGTGTGCTGTTCAGCCCAGTGTGTCTGACAGTGTGTGCTGCTCAGTCCAGTGTGTGCTGCTCAGCCCAGTGTGTCTGACCATGTGTACTGCTCAGTCCAGTGTGTCTGACCGTGTGTGCTGCTCAGTCCAGTGTGTCTGACCGTGTGTGCTGTTCAGCCCAGTGTGTCTGACCGTGTGTGCTGTTCAGCCCAGTGTGTCTGACCGTGTGTGCTGCTCAGTCCAGTGTGTGCTGCTCAGCCCAGTGTGTGCTGCTCAGACCAGTGTCTGACAGTGTGTGCTGCTCAGTCCAGTGTCTGACGGTGTGTGCTGCTCAGTCCAGTGTGTGCTGTTCAGCCCAGTGTGTGCTGTTCAGCCCAGTGTGTCTGACCGTGTGTGCTGTTCAGTCCAGTGTGCTGTTCAGCCCAGTGTGTGCTGTTCAGCCCAGTGTGTCTGTCTGTGTGTGCTGCTCAGCCCAGTGTGTCGACCGTGTGTGCTGCTCAGCCCAGTGTGTCTGACCGTGTGTGCTGTTCAGTCCAGTGTGCTTCTCAGTCCAGTGTCTGACCGTGTGTGCTGCTCAGTCCAGTGTGTCTGACCGTGTGTGCTGTTCAGCCCAGTGTGTCTGACTGTGTGTGCTGCTCAGCCCAGTGTGTCTGACCGTGTGTGCTGTTCAGCGCAGTGTGTCTGACCGTGTGTGCTTCTCAGCCCAGTGTGTCTGACCGTGTGTGCTGCTCAGCCCAGTGTGTCTGACCGTGTGTGCTGCTCAGCCCAGTGTGTCTGACCGTGTGTGCTGCTCAGTCCAGTGTGTCTGACCGTGTGTGCTTCTCAGCCCAGTGTGTCTGACCGTGTGTGCTGCTCAGTCCAGTGTGTCTGACCGTGTGTGCTGCTCAGCCCAATGTGTCTGACCGTGTGTGCTGCTCAGTCCAGTGTGTCTGACCGTGTGTGCTGCTCAGCCCAATGTGTCTGACCGTGTGTGCTGCTCAGTCCAGTGTGTCTGACCGTGTGTGCTGCTCAGTCCAGTGTGTCTGACCGTGTGTGCTGCTCAGCCCAGTGTGTCTGACCGTGTGTGCTGCTCAGCCCAGTGTGTCTGACCGTGTGTGCTGCTCAGCCCAATGTGTCTGGCCGTGTGTGCTGCTCAGTCCAGTGTGTCTGACCGTGTGTGCTGCTCAGCCCAATGTGTCTGACCGTGTGTGCTGCTCAGTCCAGTGTGTCTGACCGTGTGTGCTGCTCAGTCCAGTGTGTCTGACCGTGTGTGCTGCTCAGCCCAATGTGTCTGACCATGTGTACTGCTCAGTCCAGTGTGTCTGACCGTGTGTGCTGCTCAGTCCAGTGTGTCTGACCGTGTGTGCTGCTCAGCCCAGTGTGTCTGACTGTGTGTGCTGCTCAGTGCAGTGTGTCTGACCGTGTTTCTCCCCCTGACTAACCGTGTTTCTCCCCCTGACCGGCAGCCTGACGGCCACGGCGGCCAGCGTGGCGTCTGCCAGCGTGCCGTCTGCTGCCCTGGTGCTGATGGTGATCGTGCTGCAGGCCATCGAGGCCCCGATCCCGGACGTCAGCCTGCTGTTCGCCGTCGACTGGCTCGTGGACAGGTGAGTGAACCTGGAGAAGGCTGGCTCAAAACAGTGGAGGCTCGGTGAATTAAGGCGAAAGTCGGCACTTCGTAGATGTAAATTTCACATCACCTTTTCTCTAGTTGCTACTTGCTTTAAATTTTCCCTCCTGAAATGTCATGATGGGCGTCATTCGTAGATGTAAATTTCACATCACCTTTTCTTTAGTTGCTACTTGCTTTAAATTTTCCCTCCTGAAATGTCATGATGGGCGTCATGTATCTCTGGCAGTTGCGGCACCCACAGTTCCGGATGGTCCAGACAATTTGATAACATAGCCTGGCTGCAGCGTTCTGGCTTGCCGGTCTGGTGTACTAGACCGGCTGACGTCGCCGGTTATCCGCGAATCAGCCGCGTCAGTCAGTAGCCCGCCGCTGATGCTCGGCTCAGTCGGCTGTAATAATGCCCGACTGGCGTGTCGCGACATCGCAGCCAGACCGGCTTTGTTGGCAGTCGAGTCACGATCGAGTGTGATGCGTGCCTCGCCGGGCCGAAATTGTCGGCCGGACGCTCTGCATTGCTGAGTTGACAGGGACAGGACGCTTCCCGGCATCAAGCAGCGCTTCAGGGTCCAGAAAGTCGACAACGTTGCCATTGTGTTGGCGTTAATGGATTCACGTAATGTATTGCAGAGTACACTCACTGCCTGTCACTGGCCATGAAAGTCATGTAGCTGCAATGAAATGGCGATGTTTGCGCCCAGGAACACAAATATCACCATCACTCGATTTCATTCCAGCCGCTCCGACGATCAGCAACCCTTGATCCGGCGGGTGGGCCCACGACTTTTCCCCCTGCAATGCGACCCCACTCACCCCAGTCAGCACTAGCGCCACCTGTGCCATGACGGCGCCTAAGTTCCACCGCCGCCGGCGCTGACCGCCCCCGGCCGTGGCGCAGGTTCCGTTCGACCAACAACTGCCTGGGCGACTGTTACACGGCGGCGATAGTGGCGCACCTGAGCCGCTTCGAGCTGAGTGACCTGCGCTCGGACACGACCAGCGACGCGCCGGACGCCGTCTCCATCGAGGACGGCGAGAAGAGCCCGCTGGTGAGTGCCGGGGTGGCCGGTCACGGCGGGTGACGGTGCCAATCAGCCGTGACCCGGGACGCGTCACTGGCGGGCCGGCTGTTGGATAGATGGGCCGGCCCATGGGAAGGGACGGGCAATCAGGCACTGGTGTGAGCAGGGGACGCGGTCGGAACAGATGACTGGGGCGTATGGAGGAGTGGAGAGGGGTCACGGCCAGTGTCTGCAGAGTGCAATGGCGCTCCGCAAATTGAGTTTGCAATTCTAATTTAATTATTAATTTCCGAATTTAAGAAATAAAGTTCACCGTGTAGATGGGAGGCCGTCCAATCGGTTGAAAGTTTTCGTGTGGATCGGACTTGAAGAGCTTGACGTTTTGCGGCTGTTTAATTCGTGCTTAATTAGACATACGTTCTTGTATTATGAGCTGATTTATGGAAATTTACGCGCCGACAACTAACATTAATTCTCTTTTTTCCTTGCCACTCAGGTCCAGTCGGTAAGTGCCAATCAATAGCGCTGGCTAATAAACCACAATATGCCCGGCTTTTGGCAATATCCGACGCTATCACCGGATATTCCATTATCGATCACAGCGGCGTGACGCAAGTCCCCGGTTCACGGCCACATCACGGCTTGGCTTGGCATACTGATGGTGCCAATGTTGGCACTAATTCACCCACAAATCGCTATATCGAGCGGAATACGGGCCTCATCAATCACTCTGTTTTGACATCGCCGTCAAATGGCTCTCGCTCTTCTCTGTACTAAGCTTGTCCCCGTTTCAGCCGACCAAGACTGCCAACACGCTGGCTCTCGCTCTTCTCTGAACTAAGCTTGTTCCCGTTTCAGCCGACCAAGACTGCCAACACGCTGGAGACCAAGGTGGAGGTGATGACGGAGAAGCCGCCTCTTGGAGCCCTGCTCGCCAACGGCGCCCCGCTCGCCAACGGCGCAGAGATGTGACGTGACGTGACGTGCCATGACGTCATCGTAGCCGCAGTATCACGCCGCCCGGCCGGCCACTGTCTAATCGCTTACGTAACCGTGTGTAGCTGTGTGGCGGCACTATCGGCCGCCGTCAGCGGGGGCTTGTCGGACCGCCCTGTGGCTCGCTGTGGGGGTGGTGTAGGCGCGGGGAGCTGGAGAGATGTCTCGAGGATCGAGGATCTGGGAGAAGAGAGATGCAGAGGAGTTCAGAGTGAGCCGGCTGAGGGACCGAGCGCCGGTCCCGGCGGACGGGATTTCTGTGATGAGGTACGCCGGCGCGCGGCGTAGCCGACTGACGTGTCGCGGCCCCGTGTCGCGGCCCCGGCCCCGGCCTGTGCCGGAGGCAGTGGCGCGCACTCGTGCTTCGGTGCTATTGCTGGCTAGTGCGGCGTTCGCGGTGGCATAGGGGAGTACGCGGGCAGCGCTTCAATCGGAGTACGCGGGGCAGCGCTTCAATCAGACCGGCCGTCAGCAGTCTTGTTCATACGCTAGTCGCCCGGTAGGTTTCCACGCGTGGCGTGTATTTACACACAATGTATGTATGTCGGGTGCGGTCCGAGCAGTCGACAGCGGGGACAGGTACACAGTACCAGACCCGTGGAAGGTTGAATCAACGGATTCAACCTCGTCATGCGGTCAACTCATCGGGTGCACTGCCGCCCAGTACTCCAGCCGACGCGCACGTTTGTTGGATAAACTACGTATGTTCTAGGCTCCAGTTTCGTGCGGGACATCTTCTGGAGTGTAGAGCATGCCTAGTATATCCAAGAAACTCGCACCTCGGCTGAGTGTAGTAACAGCGGGGCGGCTGACGGGTTGAACGCACAACAGTTGGATTCAGGGGCGTTGTCACCGGGCCTGCAATCTCCGGATTAGTCCTATGGGAGTGGGGGGCAAACACCTGACGAGGGCTGCTCATCCAAGGGGGAGGGGGGGTCATCAAATAAGTGGTTATCCTACCAGATATCTGTATCAGCCATACATATAATACATACAAGTATGACAAACTCATTTTTGAAAACCCTTTGTACTATCAGATGTAAAGGGCACGCTGAGTGGCTCCTCCTTTGAGGTGGAACATTTACGGAAGATTGTCACTTTGAGGCAATCTTCGTCGGCGTCGGCGTGACACCGATTTTGGTCAGCATATTTTTGCATTAAATAGTACCCAGTTTACACACCCTAATGGCAAAATGGACTGACCGCTACCGTCCCACAGCAAACACACATTACATCAATGTACACACTTTGGCAGGACGTGGCACACATGTTTTATGTTTGCACCGATGACAAATGCCTGTGTAACACCGAATTCCTTCCAATGCAAAAGTTACGTTCTGCGAGTTGGATTTTGCCGTTTGCTGAAAATGCAATTGTGCGATTGTGAGCAATTTGTCGTCAATGTATATGTACTTGACCACTCTTAATAAAGCCACCACACGTAAACTTTAAAAAAAAATGTGCCACATTGTTGTGCCACTCGAAATTATATTTTCCTACGATTCCTGGGTAAGATCCCAGGAAAAGAAAGAAAAGTACCAGCACAGAAAACAGCAAAACAACGGGAGTTCACGATAGGTCGCAATAAAAGTATCCAACACGGCGTGGCCGCGAACGCCGCACGAAGTCGAACAGACATGTCAATTATACCCCAAAGATCGCTGCGACTCTTATGGCACTTCGCGTACATACATCTGCATTATTCAACATCTACGTCTAAGCGATAGCATCACAAGAGAAACTTATGTTACAGTCAGTACATCTGCAGCACTCAATATTCACGTATAAGCCGTCAAAGAAAGAAGTTTTGCGAACTGCATTATTCGCAAGTGGCAATCTTCCGTAAAATACACTAAAATGATGACGTCCATGTCGTACATAACTAGTTACATAACTAGTCGCTGTCGGTGTGATGTGATGACGTCACTGGTGAGCGGTGGAGCGTCATTCACCGAACCCGGCTCGCATCGCCTTCAGACAGGCCTGGACGGCGGCGGCGACGCCGGACCTGCGGCAGGGCACACATCAGCCCCCGCAGCCGCCAGAATACAAACACAAACCAGCGCTGCCGTGCACAGCCAAAACCTACTATGTGACTCTTAATGCATTTTTACTTTTTTTTACATCATTTTAATCGCCTAATCATCCTGCATCTTTTGGTGTGTAACTTACATTTTCAAAATTTGATAAATAAAAATATGAGCAATATTAAATGTTATGCGATACTATTTTAAAAATACATGAGTATTTGATGGTAAAAACTACTATGTTAGTTTTACTGGCCCGCAACTACTATGTGTCAACCATAGGCTGCACCCGTCAAGAGCTAAAGCTACCATGTGCAATGGCTTGTGCTGGAGATTACCTTGTGTTACGTTTGCATCGCACAGCTCTATGGCAAAACGTACTATGTGACTCATGTGACGCAAGATTTATGAACTTAGTAGCTTCTGCCATACAAGAACAGGGATTGACCATGTCTAAGAGACATTGGCATTGCAAGTGTAGCATAGTATGTTTTGCCCTGAATATTTTCAGCATTTAAACAAATAGGTAGCAAATTTTCCAATATTTTTTAGTGCTCAAGTTATGGCAAACAGTATAAGATTTCTTGTGATATATTTTGTGTTGAATAAACTGGTGGCAGGTATCTATATAGTCTCGTCTCCAAACACAAGAACTTCGCTCCTCAACAATTTCATTTTGGGAGAAAGGTCACATAGTAGGTTTTGGCTGTGCACGGCAGAGCGGATGTCCAAACCACATCATACGGCGAACAATTAACCAATATCGGTACAAACATGGGTTAAAAACACAATCTCCTGGCGGCGATGAATGGAACATGAGTGTCTTATAGCAACCCTGCACCGAAAACTCGGCCTCGGGCAGCTTACACTCCACATTTCTGCCGTTCGGCGGTTCGGTCCGGCCTCCGTGCCCAACTCCACTCACCTCATGTCCGTGTGTTGGAGGGCCACCAGAGCGGCCAGGCTGGAGCCGCCGGCCGGGGCCGCCTGGTCGTGCAGCAAAGCAGGGTGTTCAGCGTCCAGCAGCAGCTGACCGGTACCCATCAACTGGGGGTGGCACATGCACCGGGGGCGGCACACGGTCAGATGGGGTAGCCTACAGACTGAGGTGACACACAGTCAGACGGGGTAGCCTACATACTGAGGTGGCACACGGTCAGACGGGGTAGACTACAGACTGAGGTGATCCACAGTCAGACGGGGTAGCCTACATACTGAGGTGACACACGGTCAGATGGGGTAGCCTACAGACTGAGGTGACACACGGTCAGACGGGGTAGCCTACAGACTGAGGTGATCCACAGTCAGACGGGGTAGACTACATACTGAGGTGACACACGGTCAGATGGGGTAGCCTACAGACTGAGGTGACACACGGTCAGACGGGGTAGCCTACATACTGAGGTGACCCACAGTCAGACGGGGTAGACTACAGACTGAGGTGACACACGGTCAGACGGGGTAGCCTACAGACTGAGGTGACACACGGTCAGACAGGGTAGCCTACAGACTGAGGTGATCTACAGTCAGACGGGGTAGCCTACAGACTGAGGTGACACACGGTCAGACAGGGTAGCCTACAGACTGAGGTGACACACAGTCAGACGGGGTAACCTACAGACTGAGGTGACACACGGTCAGACGGGGTAGACTACAGACTGAGGTGACACACGGTCAGACGGGGTAGCCTACAGACTGAGGTGACACACGGTCAGATGGGGTAGCCTACAGACTGAGGTGGCACACGGTCAGACGGGGTAGCCTACATACTGAGGTGACACACGGTCAGACGGGGTAGCCTACAGACTGAGGTGGCACACGGTCAGACGGGGTAGCCTACATACTGAGGTGACACACGGTCAGACGGGGTAGCCTACAGACTGAGGTGACACACGGTCAGACGGGGTAGCCTACATACTGAGGTGACACACGGTCAGACGGGGTAGCCCACAGACTGAGGTGACACACGGTCAGACGGGGTAGCCTACATACTGAGGTGACACACAGTCAGACGGGGTAGCCTACATACTGAGGTGACACACGGTCAGACGGGGTAGCCTACAGACTGAGGTGACACACGGTCAGACGGGGTAGCCTACAGACTGAGGTGACACAGTCAGACGGGGTAGCCTACAGACTGAGGTGACACACGGTCAGACGGGGTAGCCTACAGACTGAGGTGACACACGGTCAGACGGGGTAGCCTACATACTGAGGTGACACACGGTCAGACGGGGTAGCCTACAGACTGAGGTGACACACGGTCAGACGGGGTAGCCTACAGACTGAGGTGACACACGGTCAGACGGGGTAGCCTACAGACTGAGGTGACACACGGTCAGACGGGGTAGCCTACATACTGAGGTGACACACGGTCAGACGGGGTAGCCTACAGACTGAGGTGACACACAGTCAGATGGGGTAGCCTACAGACTGAGGTGACCAGCCTTGGAGTTTGGGCCATTTTCTGGACTTTTTTGGTCCAAAACATTTTGCTCTCTTCATATTTGTTCAGGAAATTTGCTCTCCTTTCGCCTGGTCTTACCGACATTGTCGTTAAAATATAATTAAATTTTCCTCACAAGGATTTAATATCTATTACAAATCAGGATTTTGTCTTACTTTCCAAGTAAAATAATTAAAGCAAAAATGAAAATCTGAACTTTCCCGACAATAACAATACAATTTTACTCTCCACCTATGGATTTTTACTCTCCGGGACCAGGTCATGAAATGAAAAATCCAACACTGGAGGTGACACACAGTCAGACGGGGTAGCCTACAGACTGAGGTGACACACGGTCAGACGGGGTAGCCTACAGACTGAGGTGACACAGTCAGACGGGGTAGCCTACAGACTGAGGTGACACACGGTCAGACGGGGTAGCCTACAGACTGAGGTGACACACAGTCAGACGGGGTAGCCTACAGACTGAGGTGACCCACAGTCAGACGGGGTAGCCTACAGACTGAGGTGACACACGGTCAGACGGGGTAGCCTACAGACTGAGGTGACACACAGTCAGATGGGGTAGACTACAGACTGCGATGGCATACGGATAGACGGGGTAGCCTACAGACTGAGGTGATGCACGGTCAGACGGGGTAGCCTACAGACTGAGGTGACCCACAGTCAGACGGGGTAGCCTACAGACTGAGGTGACACACGGTCAGACGGGGTAGCCTACAGACTGAGGTGACACACGGTCAGACGGGGTAGCCTACAGACTGAGGTGACACACGGTCAGACGGGGTAGCCTACAGACTGAGGTGACACACGGTCAGATGGGGTAGACTACAGACTACGATGGCATACGGATAGGCGGGGTAGCCTAGAGAACAGAGACCGAGGGGACACATACAGGATAGCCTAGAGAACAGAGAACAGAAAGGATACAGACAGGATAGCTTAGAGAACAGAGAACAGAAAGGACACAGACAGGATAGCTTATAGAACAGAGAACAGAAAGGACACAGACAGGATAGCTTAGAGAACAGAGAACGAAAGGACACAGACAGGGCAGCCTAGAGAACAGAGAACAGAGACCGAAGGGACACAGACAGGGTAGCCTAGAGCACAGAGAACAGAAAGACCGAGGTGACACAGTCAGATGGGGACAGCCTAGAGACTGAGGTGACACATATACAAGGTAGCCTACAACCTACAGACAGATGTGACACGCTATCAGACAGGGTGTCACCTCAGCCTAAACAACTGAGGTAACACACGGTCAGACGGAGTAACTCAGGTCAGATCGGGGACGGGGTAGGCTACAGATAGCACTGAGCCGCGGTCAGACGGGCTATCTCATCTCAGCCGCGGTCAGACGGGCTATCTCAGCCGCGGTTAGACGGGCTATCTCAGCCGCGGTCAGACGGGCTATCTCATCTCAGCCGCGGTCAGACGGGCTATCTCACTTCTCAGCCGCGGTCAGACGGGCTATCTCAGCCGCGGTCAGACGGGCTATCTCAGCCGCGGTCAGACGGGCTATCTCAGCCGCGGTCAGACGGGCTATCTCAGCCGCGGTCAGACGGGCTATCTCACGGTGAGGGTGAATAAAAATACGAGCAATATTTTTGTTTGTATATATCAATTTAGTCCGAAACTTTTGAATGGACGGATTTCCGAGGTCAGGACTCGCGCTAAGCAGAGCTTGTTGCGTAGGCCCTGACCCCTATCGTCCGATCGGGCAATTCCTGGCAGCCGGCAAAATTTAGAGGCGAAAGTTGTACGTGCCCGACATACCTGGACACGGGCCGGGTCCCTGCCCTCTGACGTCACCTGACCTTGGGTGCGACCGCTGCCACCGGCCGTTGCCACCGGTCGCAGGCCATCCCAGTCAGGGGCAATATGCCCGCACACATCGCCTACCTGACGAAAGGTAATAACAAGCGCCATCAATAACGAATAAATAACCTGAATGTAGTTGGCCCTCCCGAGTTGTAACGATATGGCAGCCATCTGGCGCTGGAAAGTCTAACAATAAAACCTACGTCTGTTCTGAAAATCATTGGATCATCCCCATGGAGCAGTTCATCCGGTGTCCTTTCCTTACCGTCTGGGCGGCCATTTTCCTGGCGATGTTCCAGGGCAGGCCGACACTAGCGGCGCCCAGCGTCAGCGCCTCGGAGAAGGCCAGCGCGATGGCTGGCCCGGGGGAGAAGGCGGCGCCGAACGCGTCCAGCCGGTCATCGTCCAGCGGCTGGCTGACGCCCATCGAGCCGCAGATCACCTCCAGACAGAGCAGCCACCGGTCCGGCAGGCCCACCGGTACAGAGTAGGCTGCGGCACGGCATCAGCACAGCGTTTAACACGGATCCCAGCACTAGTAGTCAACAGATGTCAGCAGTCGCTGGTCTCTAGGCTGTGGAGCGACAGGTACATTGGGGTCGGTTGTCACAATAGCCTGCCGGCAGGTGGTGACAAAGGTCTCAACTGGCGGCCTATGTCTGGTCTCTAGGCTGTGGAGCGACAGGTACATTGGGGACGGTTGTCACAATAGCGTGCCGGCACGTGGTGACAAAGGTCTCAACTGGCGGCCTATGTCTGGTCTCTAGGTTGTGGAGCGACAGGTACATTGGGGACGGTTGTCACAATAGCGTGCCGGCAGGTGGTGACAAAGGTCTCAACTGGCGGCCTATGTCTGGTCTCTAGGCTGTGGAGCGACAGGTACATTGGGGACGGTTGTCACAATAGCGTGCCGACAAGTGGTGACAAAGGTCTCAACTGGCGGTCTATGTCTGGTCTCTAGGCTGTGGAGCGACAGGTACATTGGGGACGGTTGTCACAATAGCGTGCCGGCACGTGGTGACAGAAGTCTCAACTGGCGGCCTATGTCTGGTCTCTAGGCTGTGGAGCGACAGGTACATTGGGGACGGTTGTCACAATAGCGTGCCGGCACGTGGTGACAAAGGTCTCAACTGGCGGTCTATGTCTGGTCTCTAGGCTGTGGAGCGACAGGTACATTGGGGACGGTTGTCACAATAGCGTGCCGACAAGTGGTGACAAAGGTCTCAACTGGCGGCCTATGTCTGGTCTCTAGGCTGTGGAGCGACAGGTACATTGGGGACGGTTGTCACAATAGCGTGCCGACAAGTGGTGACAAAGGTCTCAACTGGCGGCCTATGTCTGGTCTCTAGGCTGTGGAGCGACAGGTACATTGGGGACGGTTGTCACAATAGCGTGCCGGCACGTGGTGACAGAAGTCTCAACTGGCGGCCTATGTCTGGTCTCTAGGCTGTGGAGCGACAGGTACATTGGGGACGGTTGTCACAATAGCGTGCCGGCACGTGGTGACAGAAGTCTCAACTGGCGGCCTATGTCTGGTCTCTAGGTTGTGGAGCGACAGGTACATTGGGGGCGGTTGTCACAATAGCGTGCCGACAAGTGGTGACAAAGGTCTCAACTGGCGGCCTATGTCTGGTCTCTAGGTTGTGGAGCGATAGGTACATTGGGGTCGGTTGTCACAATAGCGTGCCGGCAGGTGGTGACAAAGGTCTCAACTGGCGGCCTATGTCTGGTCTCTAGGCTGTGGAGCGACAGGTACATTGGGGTCGGTTGTCACAATAGCGTGCCGGCACGTGGTGACAGAAGTCTCAACTGGCGGCCTATGTCTGGTCTCTAGGCTGTGGAGCGACAGGTACATTGGGGTCGGTTGTCACAATAGCGTGCCGGCACGTGGTGACAGAAGTCTCAACTGGCGGCCTATGTCTGGTCTCTAGGCTGTGGAGCGACAGGTACATTGGGGTCGGTTGTCACAATAGCGTGCCGGCACGTGGTGACAGAAGTCTCAACTGGCGGCCTATGTCTGGTCTCTAGGCTGTGGAGCGACAGGTACATTGGGGACGGTTGTCACAATAGCGTGCCGGCACGTGGTGACAGAAGTCTCAACTGGCGGCCTATGTCTGGTCTCTAGGCTGTGGAGCGACAGGTACATTGGGGACGGTTGTTACAATAGCGTGCCGGCACGTGGTGACAGAAGTCTCAACTGGCGGCCTATGTCTGGTTTCTAGGCTGTGGAGCGACAGGTACATTGGGGACGGTTGTCACAATAGCGTGCCGGCACGTGGTGACAAAGGTCTCAACTGGCGGCCTATGTCTGGTCTCTAGGCTGTGGAGCGACAGGTACATTGGGGACGGTTGTCACAATAGCGTGCCGGCACGTGGTGACAAAGGTCTCAACTGGCGGCCTATGTCTGGTTTCTAGGCTGTGGAGCGACAGGTACATTGGGGTCGGTTGTCACAATAGCGTGCCGACAAGTGGTGACAAAGGTCTCAACTGGCGGCCTATGTCTGGTCTCTAGGTTGTGGAGCGATAGGTACATTGGGGACGGTTGTCACAATAGCGTGCCGGCACGTGGTGACAAAAGTCTCAACTGGCGGCCTATACACTCTGCACGGGCTTCCTTCTGTATCAAAAGTAACATACAGTACAACAGCAGTAATTGCAGTCTTGGCAGCAATTTAGGAAATGTCCATTTTGACCATCTGGCAAACTCCACCGGTAGCTCAACATTCGGGTCTTTCGCAATGAAACTCGGTGACGAGAGCGTAAATCTCTTCCCTTCCCCCCCCCCCCCCCCCCCCCTCCAGGGTGACATACGACCAAAATCCAGCTATTGTTTTACCGTTTTAATGACAAAGCAACAACTCTGCGTCTCCAAAAACTCGAAATGCTTCAGCCACGCCGCCCATCAGGGTCAGGGCCTCACACACACACACGCAGACGCCAGGAAGCAAGCACTCACCGCAGCAGCCGGCGCCGGTGCGCACGGCCAGGTTCACCATACAGCGGATCACGTACATGGAGCCCATGGTCTGCACCTGGCCCGGCTCGCACGCCGGCACGAACTTGGACGCCAGGATCTGAAACCAGACAGCACGGAGAGCTGAGGTTAGATGAGATGTTACGGCAAACACGCGTCTGCACAATGTGACGGGTGTTGTGGTAACTTGTAATTGACAAAAGGAGCTTGACCTTACAACTGAGCGCATTGCACAATTATTGTCACCCGTTTGGTACCTTCTCACCGTCTCGACAACTGTCGTCACAGTCTCTCACCGTCTCTACGTGCTGCCGTCACAGTCTCTCACCGTCTATATGTGCTGCCGTCAGTCTCACCGTCTCTACGTGCTGCCGTCACAGTCTCTCACCGTCTCTATGTGCTGCCGTCACAGTCTCTCACCGTCTATATGTGCTGCCGTCACAGTCTCTCACCGTCTCTGTCTGCCGTCACAGTCTCTCACCGTCTCTACGTGCTGCCGTCACAGTCTCTCACCGTCTCTATGTGCTGCCGTGACAGTCTCTCACCGTCTATATGTGCTGCCGTCACAGTCTCACCATCTCTATGTGCTGCCGTCACAGTCTCACCATCTATATGTGCTGCCGTCACAGTCTCTCACCGTCTCTGTCTGCCGTCACAGTCTCTCACCGTCTCTATGTGCTGCCGTCACAGTCTCTCACCGTCTCTGTCTGCCGTCACAGTCTCTCACCGTCTCTATGTGCTGCCGTCACAGTCTCTCACCGTCTCTATGTCTGCCGTCACAGTCGCTCACCGTCTCTATGTGCTGCCGTCACAGTCTCTCACCGTCTCTATGTCTGCCGTCACAGTCGCTCACCGTCTCTATGTGCTGACGTCACAGTCTCTCACCATCTATATGTGCTGCCGTCAGTCTCCCACCGTCTCTATGTGCTGCCGTCACAGTCGCACCGTCTATATGTGCTGCCGTCACAGTCTCCCACCGTCTCTATGTGCTGCCGTCACAGTCTCACCGTCTCTACATGCTGCCGTCACAGTCTCTCACCGTCTCTATGTGCTGCCGGCTGAGGCCGGGCACCACGGAGATGAAGCAGCGCTCGCCACAGCCCGGGTCCGGCGTTAGGGCGTGCAAGGCGGCCAGCGCGGCGCCGGGCGGCACACACAGGAACACCACGTTACACGACTGCATCAGCACGTCGTTACAGTTGGTGACGGCGCAGCCCCACGAGCTCCAGACGCCCAGGTGCCGCGAGGACGGCGCCGACGCCGTCAGACGGCCAGAGTGGATCACACCTGGTGTATACAGGGGCACACAGCGAGGTGGTCAGGCGGGCCACGCGCAGCGCTCACCGTCTACAGATACGGCGAATGGAAAACATGCCTAATGACTAGCTGAAGTCATTATCATAAGTCATTAATGACTAGAAAAGATTCCTAATGGAAATGACTAGCTAAATATATGAGTTTTAACCAGATACATTTGTGTGATGGTTTGCCACTTGTTGACATTATTTAGTAATAGGTATACGATTGAAGTTGTGAAGTAAACAATTGTAATGCATTGTACATCGTCGATAAAAGCGATCAGAAAAGCATATCAGATGATCCATGCTGCAGGACCAACATTCACCATATTTCTATCATAGCAACGTCGGGGACCACTGGTGATTCCATAAGGCAGCCGCCCGTCCGGACAGCTCCATGACGAGGTCATCAGGCCATCCAGGTCGGGACTCGGAGGAGAGTTGCCGCGACGGACGGCCTGGAGAGAGCAACTCACCTTTGTCCAGAATGGCCTGAGCGATGGCTTGCGCTATGATCCCTGCTCCGATGAAGCCCACCTTGTTGCCGCCCAGACCGATCGAGTACGTCACCCGTCCCATGTCCTGCAGACAACCAAGTGATTCACACACGGGTCAGGCTGGCACGGTATTGGCGCACTGGCAGGATAGTTTGGAGTGCACCGTTCTGTAAACCAGGGCAGCGGAGTCGGAGCCGGTAGAATTGTGCCGACTCCGACCGTCAGTCATGGGCAAAATATTTGCAGGCGCATTTTAGTGGACCACTGGTATCGAATCGATGACCAAAAATCGTGATGACTATGTTTTTGTTTGCTGGTGCACCGACTGCTGAGGTCATTTGGCGCCCAACTAAAAATTATGCTCCTTCGAATTTGTTTGCTTCGATTCCCTTGCTATTCAATGTTTTTCGATCATGAGGTGTGTACCACCGGGGGCGAAATACAATGTAGGGTGTGCGTCAGATGCAGATCTAAAATCCCCCCCCCCCCCCCCAGGAATTTAGGCAACAATCATGACATATTTTTTGTATAACAAAATCCGGTTCAAAGCGGTGTGTAGCATGTTCAGGAGAGTTAAACGTCCCATTCATTCATTGCATTTCCTACTTATTGCTTAAAGGCAAATATTGACATTTTTATATATTTGTCTGCATTATCTTATGCAACATGTATGGTGTTAAATTGATCGAGTCTCAATTTAAAAATAAAATCACAACTGTTTCTATTTCGATTTTTGTGTGAAATTTAAACGAACAAGTACATATATTTCTTTCGGAGTACATGATCGGTGTTTTCCCTCCACTATTGGGAGCGCGACATATCTGGCGCTTTTGTTTCAACCTGTTCAACGTTGAATACCTCTCGTTGAATTACCGCTCAACAAATCGCATACGCTAAATACGTCGTCGTAGGGGTCAAGCTAAACCGCCGAATGCATCACGGTGTTCTTCAATGTTTATGGATTGATTACGGGAAAACGGTTCAGATAAATGTGTCATGTGTGCATCGTAATCTATTGAATACCTGTGTGTTGAAAATTCATGGGGAAAACATCAATTATTTTCAAAAATGAGTCGAGAACACTAAATAGGTCGCCGTTCGCGGTCAAACTAAACTGCCGGTTTCAATGCACTTTTTCAAATGCATGTTAATTGTTCATAAACGTTTGGTACATGTTCGCAAAAGATGTACAGGAAACATATTGCATACCTTCATAATAAATAGCAATGCGTAGGCAGGCTAATTTTAGCTCGGACATTGAATTCGTTACCAAGTACCTGCTCCGAGTACCGACCGTTATAAGCGTGGAACGCTTATCAACTTTAACTTGAGAACAAACTTCGGGCTAGGGACATTTGTATGCAAAATGTGATTGGATTTACTTATAAGTTGAGTGCTTCGTCCCATTTAAAGTGCTAAAGTGCTTAAAGTGCTTTGTTTGTAGAAAAATGTCATTATTTCCCTTTAAAGGGAATGTTTCACCTTTCTTAAAGTTGTCAAATATACGCTGGTTGTAGTAGAAAATATGAAGTAAGTGCTGCTGAAAACGATGGTGATATTTTTCACTCGAAAAGTCACTTAACTCTATACAAATTAACTTTTTAGATTTGGGCGAATGACGTCATTATTGAGCTATAGACCGCCGCTGATTGACTGACAAAGTGGGATTGGCTGAAAAAGTGGCTGTCAGCCAATCGGCGGCTGCACCAGCCTGGAGTAATTTTGCAAATGGTAAATTGAATTGCTTAAAAACGGTTAAGTTTGGGGGAAAATGACCTTAGTAATTTAGACATTTCAATAACGGCCCAAGATAATGGCTGTCTCAGTTTAAAACTAATACAAAGGTGAAGCATTCCCTTTAATATTCATCTGGATGGTAGGGTTGCCACAAAACCTGACCAATTATATTTTTGAACTTCCGTTTTTTTATCGAAAGCTATGGTCTATTCACTTAAATTAACCACTATATTTTCCATCATTGAGTTTGATTCGTGAAACGGGAGATTGTTTGCTGCGGGTGGTTACTTTTTTTTTGAACAAACAGCTTCAGCTACTTAACCCGCGAGTCACTGGGGGGGGGGGGGCTTTTTTAGCCCCCCCCTTAGGAATATTAGAAATATCTCAATAACTCATCTCACATATCGACGCCAAACTTTCAGTACCTATCCGGGCATCATTTTCACACCTTTTGAGAAAAAATGAGAAAAAAAATCGTCAGAATTTTTTTTTTAGATATAGTGAATTTAGTGACGTCACTAAACATGATTTTGACACCAAAATCGGCTAAACTTTGCCAGGCCGTACAAATGCCGCATTTTAAGCCAAATGCAATCTAAAAACGCTAAAAGGTAGACAATTGCAAGGGCTACAAACCAGCTATCTCGAAAAAAAGGTTTTTGACCCCAAAAATGTAATGTTTTTTTTTGCAGAAATGCTCACAAAATCTTTTTTTTTTAAAGATATTGAAAAAAACTGAATATATGTCAGATAACGACATATGGGCAACTACCATACCAAATTTCAAAATTATATAATCTTTTTTGACTGTCATGGCATATAAAGTATGGGTAAATCATGACGTCATATTTTGAAATTGCGTTTTTTGGCTTTTATTGACCGGATACAGACAAATAAATGCCAGCACTGTGTTTTTTTAGATAGATAAAACTGATATAGAAACATGCTTTTTTATTTCGATTTATCAATTTCAAATTTTGACCTTCAGTCAAAATTTGAAACCAACTTGACCTGAACTTGACACTAACTTCACGTAAATGAAGTCAGGTGGTAAAATGACAACCACTATCGACTTATACGCGTAAAAGCATCCATAAAACATGTGCTGCATGACTTTCGTAGATATTTTGTGTGTAGTGACCTTTTGTGACCTGACCTTGACCTTGATGTTTTCCAACAATCTCATTTTAGCTCATGTGGGATATGTATCATACCTTTGACAGCACTTTTGGTGATTATAGGCGCAATCGAAGGCCATGGATGGCAAGTATTGTCCATAAACTCAAATACCGAGATTTTGACGTTTGACTTGACCGTGACCTGACATGTGACCTTAATTCTATTTTATTTTAAGTTTGCGTTAGGCTTATCTCATTGAGCGCTTTCGAATGCCGCCTTGCGCGTCCCGCTGCGATAATTGGTTCTGAAGATACCAGGGGGGGGGGGGGCTAACCCCCCCGTGAGTCGTGTTACAGAATATACCCCCAGTGACTGCCGGGTTAAAGGCCGGGGTCGATTTCGGAGTCGGAGTCGACTCGGGAGGGTCGGAGTCGGAGTCACCTGAAAACCGATCGACTCCGCAGCCCTGCTGTAAACTCAAAAACAGAAACGTCATCGACACACTGTCCGTAACATCTCAGTTAGAGATGTGCATGCAGCTCGTGACGAGTCTCTTGCAAGTCAGATCGACCGTCCCGACTGTTAAATAGCGAGCATAATTCCAGAGCAGTCTGGAGATATAAATGCTGAGCAATTACGGTACCTAATACACGAAGCACACTATAGCGCAATTAACCTATAAAACATTCGGAGCCAAACGTAAACAAAACCCGTCAATATGTGGGTGATCTGAGCACCCACATATTGACAAGCTACCCCAGTGCACAGCCGATCTCCTCAGGTCGCGATACTTACATGACTGTACCACACATTCTGCAGTATCGTAACCCACTGTACCACACGCGGCGACTACTCACCCCGTACGAGACGTCCTGCGGCGCCACGGTCGGCTCCTGGTCGGCGGCGAGGCCGCGCGCGGTCACGCCGCGTCCCCGGCCGCGGGTCGGCCCGCCCACGCGGCGGCCGAAGCTGCGTCGCTCGGAACGCGGCGTCACCAGCGTCCCCTGGCGCCGCCGCAGCTGCGGAGTCCGCCCGCCTGCCACCATGTTCAGGTGGTGCTTCTTGCTCTTGGCGTGCTGGCGCAGCTTGAGCTTGTGGCAGCGCAGGAACGTGTTACACACGATACACTCGGCCTTGTAGAGGTCGTCCTCCACCGGCCGCAGCCACTCTAATTTTTGGAGGGAAAACAGAGGTGGGAGGGGGGGCGAGTAGGGCGGGGTGTGTCAGCGGGAGCAGGCAGTCACAGGCGGTCACAGGCGGTCACAGGCGATCACAGGCGGTCACAGACGGTCACAGGCGGTCACAGGCGGTCACATGCCGTCACAGGCGGTCACAGGCGGTCACAGGCGGTCACAGGCGGTCACAGGCGGTCACAGGCGGTCACAGGCGGTCACAGGCGGTCACAGGCGGTCACAGGCGGTCACAGGCCGTCACAGGCGGTCACAGGCCGTCACAGGCACGATTATGTGGAGTGACAGCATATGCGTGTGTGCGTCCGTCAGTGCAAGCGCGCGCATGCGTATGTTATTCATGTGTGATATTCAGTCTTATCATGTAATTGGCAGGCGACTATTTGGATACAAAATGAAACAAAACAACCAGCACAAGGTGAGCAGATACACGGGGAATAACCGCAGGCAGAACGTTTGTGAATGCTTCATAACTAACACAAGACTGTGGCGGGGGAATAACAAATGCTTCATATGAATGAGTGAAGCAGACAATCATAATGTTTCAATGTGATAGAAGCTGATAAAATACACCTACCTCTAAACTCCGGCAGCTCCTCCCATTCCTTCTTGTACTTCTGAAAGTAGTAGTCCTTCGTCCCCTCCTGCTGTACAGTCACGTGCAGTCCCTTCTCGCGCCCCTCCATCTCCATCTCCGGCTCCTCCACGTCTGCGGACGTGTCCTCGACCTCCTCCATGCTGAAGTCCGGCTGGCTGGGCTCGGCGGCGGCGGCATCACCGCTGGGGTCGTCCTCAAGCGCTAGGGGGTCACCGCTGGCCCCAGCCCGAAGCTCTGGGGCACCCTCTAGAATCACTGCAGCACACCACCAGGGGGAGAATCAGTGACCATACTGGGGCAGCAGTGGCAAAGGGCATGGGGACAAGTATAGTCTAGTACACACGTTTCTGGTGGATAATTTTTGACTGGTAGATAACACTAATCTTGGTTTATGGGGGTGCAAACAGATAAGATTTTGTCTCAGCTTTTGACATAGGTAATTTAATTTCCAAAGTAAGAAACAATTAGCATCCCCTATTCCAAAGACCTTGTCCATAAAACCCAACTGCAGGATTGAATTTCCCTATTACTATTATGTAGCAATATTAACTATTGAAAAATTATTTGTGAAAAACTCTATGAGTCACAACTGACATCTGACCTGACCTAGCACCAGAGCAGCTACACAATAGGATGTTAGGGGCAGCCCAGGCCAGGTTTTGCTCCAGGAAGCTCCATTTAATATAACTAGGTAGGTGAACAGCTGCATTGTTTTAGCTCTCAAGGTTAGCTGCTCTTCTCTTGATGTGTTGCAACACTGGGCTGCATGGTAACCAGCCCAGCTATGTTATGGGAGCTAAATGCACATCAAACTAAAACAAGTCATCTTAAACTTCTGTAAGGCTTCCAAGCTCCACTTTATTGACCTGGCTTTTAACAGAAAACACTGCTGATTCCATAAGCATAAGAACAGGGGGCCAAGGGGGCCATGGCATGACCCCCTCACTTTTCTGGCAAATTTCTTGCTAAAATATTGTATTTTGAATGGTGAGGAAAATGTGTCGTGGTAAAAGGTTTGCCAAGTTGAGAAGAGTACAAATCTCCAAAGAAATATTGCATAAGGGGGGGGGGTTGGGTTTCTCTCAAAACGAGATCAAAGTTTCACTGCCCCCCCCCCCCCTTTGTGACGTTCCTACAAGGCTACAACCCTGGTTGATCACTCCTTTGAATTCATTCTGGCAATATCTTTTCAGACAGCCTTCTAAGGCATACTGAACTATACAGAATATCTTTGCAATAATCTGCTGGAGGCCATTTCATATGGCATCTCAAAATAATTGACTACTCAGCAAGCTGGAAATATCACTTAAGGTCAGAGCAATGGAAAGATGACTACTTGTGGTGAGATGAACAAAATATTAGTGACTGAGAAACGCCAAGGTAATGCTTAATTGCTCTCAAAATTCATGTGCTGCAATTGTGCCTAGACACCAGTGGCTCTTATCTTATGAATGAATATTTACACATACAGATAAGATTGCTTTTCTGGCTTCATTCTTTCCAGGATATCCGGGACGCTTTTCCGAAGTTAATTTCACATAGTTACAAACTCAAAGTTTCTGCAGTTTGAGTTGGCAGGTAGCATTTCTAAATTTGATAAAGCTGTTGTCTATGTAGTCTGCCTAACTTTTGGTCAGACAATACTACTGGCCACATGTATCTGCCACTCCCCAGATTTTGGAACATTTTGAGGCAAAGCCTGACAAAATCTCCCGCTTGGCGGACAAAAACTTTGATGATGGCAGTGCCATCTCAAAATATGTCAAACAGAACATTTTATCATAACAAGAATGCTTTCTATATTTAAATTTGTAATGCTCACTTTATCACCATCAATACGTGAAATTAACTTGCGAAAAGCATCCCGGATATCCTGGAAAGAATGAAGCCAGAAAATCAAATTTCATGCGGGCAGGCTAAAAGAAATCTGCATTGAATTTGCTAAACTCCTCAATTGTATCAATAACGAGCTGCTACAGTCCGTCTCTGACGCAGACACTGATATTTTTGAAATATCCGAAAAACAACCAATGTTACCTTTAATATCATCTGCTACTTCTGACATTTTAAACGCTTGCGCAGATTTCAAACGAAAAGGCACGTGGATAAAGTAGACTAAAAACAGTTCATCTATCGCCAAACCGACCACAAAATGACAAGAACCGACGCGAAAGATGCGGCAAAGTACCAGGCGATTGGCCAACATCAGCCCAACAGATCAAATACCTCCCGGTTGGAATTCCGCCAATCAAAAACAAGACAAGTTCTTAAATGTATCTATTTAACTGGACTCAGCATTTATAAAATAACACTTTTTTACCAAAGAAATAGTTAACTTTCCAAGAAAGTGTCCAAACGCATAAATGAAAAGTATTCGTTTTGCCCAGCACTACGAATAGACCAGCCACTTCAAAGCCGATACTCAAGTTCGCTGTCTGTGTGCTTTCGAAGCACACAATAATTTGGCGGCTCCCGGGGAGCATTGTCAAATTCCTGGGGGCTTATGAAGGCGATAACAATCTGCAATGTTTCAATGTGCAATAATTGTTGCAGGGGGCAGTCAGTGGCGGATCCAGCCTCTCTCCGTGTGGGTGGTGGTGGTGGTGGTGGTGCGGGTGGTCAGAGGCGTCGCTACCTTCTAAAATGTGTGTGTGGGGGGGGGGGGGCACTGCCAGGGGGCGCCATACCCAGAGGGGCGCCCCGGCCTAGAGGGGCGCAAACCCCATGAATTTGCTGGATTTCATTCAGGGGCGAAGGGGGAGGCGTGAGTTGGGGAGGGGGGACAAATACAGTGACGTACTCCCCCCCCCCAAACAAAAATGTTTAACTGTAGGTATGCACGTCCGACGACCGTTTTTTTGGGGGGGGGACAAATCATGGTTGCAGGACCTTTCGGGCGGCCGTGGCACCTTGCCCCCCTGGATCCGCCCCTGATTTCACTTGCTTAATTTTCCGGTTCCTCCTTCCGGTTTCACATAAAAAGAGGTGAGGTGGTGAACCATGAATATATAGATATCGACGAATCAAGACAAAATATCAAATATAAATGTCGACGTTACGCAGTGGGCAATTCAATTTTGTATTGGTTTTCAATCGACAAAAATACCGCTTTGACAACTACAAACATACACCCGCACAGCCGCGCGCTTATGCAAGGATTGCACATTGCACATCAAGGGCGGATCCAGCCGGCCGTTTTTTGTTTTGTTTTGTTTTCTTGGGGGGGGAGGGGTTAGCAAACATTACCTACCCCAATTTGGAATTTCTTCCCGGATTTGGGCCACTTTAATTTCCAACCACACGATTTCTAATGATGTCTTTATTTTGATATGTTTGTGTTTTTCGCTTTTCGACCCTTTGGGATATCGAAAAAGGAAAGATTCAGCTTACAGTTTGTATTGTTCCGACATTGCCTTACAATGAGCAGAACTATGTCAATTGTCAGCTGTACCCAGGGGCGTGGCCGATAATTTTTGAGTGGAGGGGTCGGCTGAAATGACGGAAAAAATATACCCCATTTTTGTATTGATGTAGTTTTAAGCCTTTGCAGCATTTTTAATGTGGATTTTCATGTTATAGTAGGCACTTGTTATTTAGCGCCGCGAAGTGGCGCGAAATTTTTACGGGTTTGCCTGATAAAACCCAGAAACATAGGCGGTGGGCCTAATAGAGAACAAGAAGCTAAACATGCTATTCACTCAATTCACCGTTACAACGAACCGAAGACGATGGCGATGGCTCGTTATGACGATGGCCACCGATGTGACTCCGCGAAGCGGCGTGAACATTTTAGTTTTAGGTCGTGGAAAACGAAATTTGCATCATATTGGAACCATGACCGTGAGTGGAGGTAACCCCTATTCCTGGTTGCACATCTCAGTATGATGAAAAATATTGAAATTAAGGTAGTTTTTCATATATATATATATATGTATATATATATATATATATATAATATATATATATATATATATATATATATTATATATATATATATATATATATACATATATATATATATATATATATATATATATATATATATATATATTATATATAGTATATATATATATATATATATATATATATATATATATTCTTCGGATAGTGAAATCACGATGACCGGTGGCAGTCAGCGCTCAATAGTACATATGATAATAATAACTGTATACATACACCGAATGTATGTACCGAACTGTAACAAACAACTATGTATGTAACGAACTGTAACAAACAACTGGTAACAGTGCAAATGGTTTGAAAGCAGCAAGAGGCAGAACGACCTTTCGCACATAAATGATCTCTGCGGATCTGGAGGAGCTTGGGGCGAGATGGCTTGGGGAGATGGTCATGGCCTGGTCTTCGGTCCAGCAAGTTAGGGCACCGCTGGAGCAGCTTCCGGGTGCCGATGTCCTGCGGATCTGGAGACGATGGCGTCTTTGCGGTCGCGTCGCCTTTTTTCGGAACTGGGCAGACTAGCTAAAAACGTATCCCACTTGAAAGTTAATATTTTATGAAGGGAGTGGGCCCTGGGCTAGCAATTAGGTACCGCCAAGGAGTGACTCTGCCAGACACTTAATTAATTCATTTTCCCATTTTCCAAATTTGTATAAGCAATTGCGTAGTTTGTGTCATGCCGCGAAGCGGCGCGAAATAGTCCAGTTTTTCATTGTGGATAGCTGGATTCGGACTGCTCCCAAGGCAATTTTTACAACTGTACGTCCTACCGTTTTGTTGGGGGGAAGGGGGGGGGGGGCAAATAATAGTTTCAGGACCTTTTTGGGGAGGCATGGCCCTTTTGCCCCCCCTTGATCCGCCTCTGTTGCACATTAGCATTGGACATACCTATTCATGACTGCCTGTGAGGTCTGAACTCAAAATCAGCGCGCGTAAAAGAAAACATCGCGGTTTATG
>JAXIVJ010005378.1:0-74475 GCA_036785665.1 Chirona hameri | reverse complement strand
GACATGATTGAGAGAAACTAGAAATGAATGATCATTGATACTAGTTAAAGCCATACAAATATATATGGATGAGGATAAAGCAAATTATAATGTCAGTTATTTGGTTCCAATTCATGTTTCCTCTGAATGGAGTGAATTAATGCGAAATCAGATTGCTAAGAAGCACGCAATGTCATCGTGACGACATCTGCACGCGCGTGACGTATAATTTCACTAAGAAATTGCTGAAAAGTGTTTATAGACGATTTTAGCAACATTCACGATATATCTCCTCAAAGTTCATTCGTGAAATGAAGGGAATAATGTGTGTTCAGCATGTTCTTATCCAGCGCTATATATGTCAATGTTTATAATACCCCCAGCATACGTCATCGTTATCTACGTCATAATCATACGTCCAATCAGCCCAATGGGATGGGAGTCATGTCAAATGGCGCAAATGGGGTCAATGGGAGTCAATGGGATGTGAGTCACGATGGATACTCGTTCCGGCTTCTAGACTCCGGAAAGCCAATTTTAATTAATTAAAGGGAGTGTGCCAAGCTCCTAGAATTGCTTTGGAGCTGGTGTGCGGAGTGGAAAACTCTGACTAAAATAAGTATAAAGAGTGAAAAATTAAACCAAAAAGCATATGTGCCAGTGCTTTATCACCCAATTACCAAGCTCACCAAAATTAGTTATTACCTATGCCAATTTTTACCTGTCTTTTCGTCCACAGGCTGTCCCTATCATTACATCCATAAATCAGTATCAGGTTTCCAATTATCCAATACATTTTAAAATAAGGAGTGGGCAATTCACAGTAAAACTCAGGAAAAAGAGTGGAAAAATAGAATCCATAGGGTGTCATTTTCCACCCAAATTTCCCAATGCTAGGACACTGGAGTGTGCCTACTGTTTTGGAATGTCAAAGATATTTTCATACGGTGAATAGCTATTTGTTTGATTGTTGGATACCATGAAATTCACATCTGGAGAGCCCCATTAGTTGAATTTTCACTTATATTGTGTTTTGCTTATTATTTTTGTCGATACCTATAAAACGATCGCCACTTATAGTGATGTTATGTAAACGGCGCACATAAGACAAAACAAAATACGGTCACATCATGCAAGATAGAGGGACAAGTTTTGCACAGCATGTTCTTGCCACTGTGAACTGTACTATGCGCAATTTTCGTAGCTCTAAATTGATATCTTCTTCGAACAATGACCATCACCTGATGGTCATTGTTCAAGCATCAGCATTCAATCAAACATCAATTATCAGCATCAATCAAACATTCAGGCAATGCTTGCATGCTTGATTCAAGCATTGCGACCAGGGGGACAGACGGTATTGTGCGGCTGCTGCTATCAGCGCGCACGAGCTGTTTTGTCAAATTGCTATTGGCCGCGCTAACGATATGCTAGCAGTGTAAATCGATAGTTGCAGTGCTTTTAGTAGCGGAAGCCCTCTGGAGTCTACCGGATAACTTTTTGCTCCCAGCAAGTTCCTGGAGTCTTTGGAATATCTCAGCAACTAGGGTGAATCTGGAGAAATGAAGCAATGGTTCAATTCAGAAAATTGTGTTCTATAGACCAGTGTCAATAACCCCAACTAAGTGATGTGAGTAGGGCACACTCCCTTTAAAGGGACTATCTCACCTTAACATTAGATTTGAGTTGAGATAGCCATTTTGATGGCTTGGCATTGAAATTAAGTATGGTAGCAGTTAAAACAACCACAATGATCTAACCAAAAGATATTCGAGTTTGATTTTGACATCTGTAAAAAATAAGGCCCATGTGTATTTGAATAGGGCCTCTAAACCGACAGCGTCGTCTCTCTTTACCCAACTGGTAATGCTTCTCTCTTTACCCAACTGGTAATGCTAGTCGACTTGTTTTAAGGTGAACCTTGGAGATATTTGCGACGTTTCAATCAGGTTTGGTAGTTGGTTTGTTTTGTATTCAAAGCGCCAGAATTGTCTCGAAATAATTGTGCCCATACTTTGGCAGCGTACAGGATTTCTGTGTAGCTCTCTAGAGCTCAATATGACGTCATCAACCAAAATATGAAAACTTAACTTTTTATGAAATTGAGCACTGTTTGCGTGAAACAAATGTCATAATCGCGTTCAGCAGCAATTACTTCAATATTGTGCACCACAAGTGGCGTACATTTGACAACTTTTGGGAAGGTGGGACAGTCCCTTTAAGGGGTTTCTATGAAGATGTGAAAGTTTCTCAAGTTAATTTTCGAGCATGGCGAACAGCTTGGCTATCTCAACCAAAAACAAAACATTGACAATGTGAACTGTTCCCTTGTAACGATACGGTAGAAGCTAAGATAAAACTATTGGGGGGGGGGGGGGGCGATACATTACTTTCAATGGCAAATACATAAATTGTTTGATTTGTGAAGCACAACGAAATCAAACGACAGAAATTCACAAAACCTAAATACTCCGCTCAGTAACTCTTTTCTCAGCCGACCTTAGCACCGAGAAATACCAACACAGCCCGGAGCACACACCAAAAGCGGCCCCCCGCCCCGCCTCCCCCGAGACCTACCTTGAGCGCCTGGTCGAGCGCCAGCTGGCGGTCCTCGCAGAGTGTGGCTATCAAGTCGTGCCAGAGGCCGGACTCGACCTCGGCGCGGGTCTCGGCGCGCAGGCAGAACCAGGCGAGCCAGGGCACGTCCGGCAGTGAGGCGGCGGGCAGGAGGGGCTGCAGCGCGCCGCCCGACACCCAGGAGAGCAGCGAGGCCAGGCCGGCCGACTGGCGCGCGCCGCTGCCCGACTGTGGCACACGACGGCGGCGGCGAGGAGGGTCAGATGGAGGGTACAGTGGCGGGGCGGGGGCGGGGGAGGGGGCGGGGGCGGGGGCGGTGGCGGTGGCGGTGGCGGTGGCGGTGGCGGTGGCGGTGGCGGGGCGGTGGCAGTGGCGGTGGCGGGGGGGCGGTGGCGGTGGCGGTGGCGGTGGCGGTGGCGGTGGCGGTGGCGGTGGCGGTGGCGGTGGCGGTGGCGGTGGCGGTGGCGGTGGCGGTGGCGGTGGCGGTGGCGGTGGCGGTGGCGGTGGCGGTGGCGGTGGCGGTGGCGGTGGCGGTGGCGGTGGCGGTGCCGGTGGCGGTGGCGGGGGCGGGGGCGGGGGCGGGGGCGGGGGCGGGGGCGGGTGAGATGGAGAACACAGTGGCGGTCGAGTAAGGCACGACAGTAGCGGAATAACGATAAACTGACGACAACGGGGACAACGGGACAACTGCGGGAACATAGAGATATGGAATACTAACCGAATTCACAGGCCTGATAACCGACGAAAACAGTCTGCTATTGGGAGAATGTAACCATAAAACCCTGCAGAGTAGCGAAACTTAACGCACCTTCATTAAAGGAGGGTGCCTACTGTTTTGGAATGTCAAAAATATTTTCATACGGTAAGTAGCTATTGGTTTGATTGTTGTATATCATGAAATCTGGAGCCCCTTTAGTTGAATTTTCACTGATATTATTTTTTTGCTTATTTTTTGTTTCGATATCTATAAAACGATCGTCACTATGGTGATGTTATGTAAAACGGCGCACATAAGACAATACAATGACGGTCACATCATGCAAGATAGAAAGACAAGTTTTGCACAGCACGTTTCTTGCCACTGTGAACTTTATTATGTGCAAGTTTCGTAGCTCCAAATTGATATCTTCAACAACAAAAATGGCCATCGGCCATCATCGAAACGGCCATCATCGAAAAACATGATGGACGTCCAGTTTCTGTTCGGCTGCTGCTGTCAGCGTGCACGAGCTATTTTGTTGAATTGCTATTGGCCAGCGCTAACAATATGCTAGCAGTTTAATCGATAGTTGCAGTGCTTCTAGTAGCGGAAGCCCTCTGGAGTCTACCCGATAACTTTTTGCTCCCAGCAAGTTCCTGGAGTCTTTGGAATATCTCAGCAACTAGGGCGAATCTGGAGAAACGAAGTCATGGGTCAATTCAGCAAATTATGTTTTATGGACCAGTGT
Source organism: Chirona hameri (assembly GCA_036785665.1). NCBI lineage: Eukaryota > Metazoa > Arthropoda > Thecostraca > Balanomorpha > Balanidae > Chirona > Chirona hameri. The sequence continues at coordinate 70,471 of JAXIVJ010005378.1, read as the reverse complement.
CAATAACCCCAAATAAGCGATGTGAGTAGGCATACTCCCTTTAAGCGACGTCAGTATCCCATCATACTTTCAGCCATGCAATATCTCCTGTCACGACCAGAGCAGCACCAACACAATGCCGGGCCGTCCGCCTCCAAGTCGCGCCCTGCCGTCCCCCTCACCTTAACCGAGCTGGTTAAGGTGAGGGTGCCCTCGGCGTGGCGGCGGGCGGGCGGCCGGCATATTAAGGCGACGTGCCCTGCCGTCCCTCTCACCTTGACCAGCTCGGTGACGATGCCCTCGGCGTGGCGGCGGGCGGGCGGCCGGCAGAAGGCGGCGTGCCCTGCCGTCCCCCTCGCCTTGACCAGCTCGGGGACGGTGCCCTCGGCGTGGCGGCGGGCGGGCGGCCGGCAGAAGGCGGCGTGCCCTGCCGTCCCCCTCACCTTGACCAGCTCGGGGACGGTGCCCTCGGCGTGGCGGCGGGCGGGCGGCCGGCATATTAAGGCGACGTGCCCTGCCGTCCCCTCACCTTGACCAGCTCGGTGACGATGCCCTCGGCGTGGCGGCGGGCGGGCGGCCGGCAGAAGGCGGCGTGCCCTGCCGTCCCCTCACCTTGACCAGCTCGGTGACGATGCCCTCGGCGTGGCGGCGGGCGGGCGGCCGGCATATTAAGGCGGCGTGCCCTGCCGTCCCCCTCACCTTGACCAGCTCGGTGACGATGCCCTCGGCGTGGCGGCGGGCGGGCGGCCGGCAGAAGGCAGCGTGCCCTGCCGTCCCCTCACCTTGACCAGCTCGGTGACGATGCCCTCGGCGTGGCGGCGGGCGGGCGGCCGGCAGAAGGCGGCGTGCCCTGCCGTCCCCTCACCTTGACCAGCTCGGTGACGATGCCCTCGGCGTGGCGGCGGGCGGGCGGCCGGCAGAAGGCGGCGGGCGGGCGGCCGGCAGAAGGCGGCGCGCCCTGCCGTCCCCTCACCTTGACCAGCTCGGTGACGATGCCCTCGGCGTGGCGGCGGGCGGGCGGCCGGCAGAAGGCGGCGTGCCCGGCCGTCTCCTCACCTTGACCAGCTCGGTGACGATGCCCTCGGCGTGGCGGCGGGCGGGCGGCCGGCAGAAGGCGGCATGCCCTGCCGTCCCCTCACCTTCACCAGCTCGGTGACGATGCCCTCGGCGTGGCGGCGGGCGGGCGGCCGGCAGAAGGCGGCGTGCCCTGCCGTCCCCTCACCTTGACCAGCTCGGTGACGATGCCCTCGGCGTGGCGGCGGGCGGGCGGCCGGCAGAAGGCGGCGTGCCCTGCCGTCCCCTCACCTTGACCAGCTCGGTGACGATGCCCTCGGCGTGGCGGCGGGCGGGCGGCCGGCAGAAGGCGGCGCGCAGCAGCTGGTTCAGCAGGTAGAGCAGCGCCGGGTCGCGGCTCCAGGTCGGCAGACAGGTCAGGGACCGCAGCCACAGCGTCACCAGCGGCGCGGACAACTCCTGACCGTAGCACCGCGCGCCGGTCACGTGGCCCTCGATCACACCAGCCAGCTGCTGGATCAGCGGGCCCGGCTGGGCGGTCGTCACCAGCGTCTTCATCATCTTGAGGTAGCTCTGGTCGGCGGAGACGATGGCCTGCAGCAGCGTCGGCAGCGGGCCGGCGCACAGCTCCTCGACGCTGTCTGCGAACAGCGGCACGATGACCTCGAGCAGGTGGGCGACAGCGGCGGGCCGGCCGCAGGACACCAGCCCGGCCAGTCGCGCCAGACCGCCGCCGTGCAGCGCCGGCAGACTGTGACCCTGTGTCGTCATCAGCAGGGTGGCGTAGCAGGCCAGCGGCTGGTCCCGGCGGCGCGCCTCCTCCAGCGCCGACACCTGGCGGAACACGGCGGAACTAAACACGGACGGAACTAAACACGGCGGAACTAAGCACGGCGGAACTAAACACGGACGGGCGAACTTAACACGGACGGTCCAACTAAACACGGACGGAACAATTAAACACAGACGGGCGAACTAAACACGGACGGAACAACTAAACACGGACGGAACAACTAAACACGGACGGTCCAACTAAACACGGACGGAACAACTAAACACAGACGGGCGAACTAAACACGGACGGAACAACTAAACACGGACGGTCCAACTAAACACGGACGGAACAACTAAACACGGACGGAACAACTAAACACGGACGGAACAACTAAACACGGACGGTCCAACTAAACACGGACGGAACAACTAAACACGGACGGGCGAACTAAACACGGACGGTCCAACTAAACACGGACGGTCCAACTAAACACGGACGGAACAACTAAACACGGACGGTCCAACTAAACACGGACTGACTATGCTGGCGGTAAATAGGCGACCGACAGTGGCGTTTCACAGTCTATGATAAATTGTACTTAGTTACTAAACGGCCCACAGAAACTACTTTCAAATAGCGCCTCAGGAATACGAAATAATTACAATATATACCCGCCAAACTGCAAATAGCAGCTAGTCAGGTCTGCAGAGGAATCGCACTAGCAAATACTTTGGGACGATTGGAGCACATTAATAGGTTCAATTCAGAATGTCACTTTAGCACAACACCCACGCGAGGCTAGGGAGACAGCATGCCGTGATGACCAGAAACCGTCTAAACACCAATCCGCCTCTGTCCAACACTGATGATAGCGAACACGGACCTAATCCACACCTGCTTCTCCACCCGCCCTTCACCCCCTCTGGTCAGCACCACACCGTGTGGCGGAGATTCGCCCCCGTCCCCTCACCTCTGGATCCTCGGGCCGCGGCAGGTGGGCCATCACCTCGGCCGGCTCCCGGACCGCTCTGACGGCCACTCCGTCCGGCTGGTCCACCACGTGCAGCTTCAGGCGCGCCACCTGCGCCCACGCCCAGTCCTGGAAGCGCCGCTCTGGGCTGTCGGCCACCATCGCGGCCAGGGCGCCCGCCTGCCGCCGGCCTTCGCCCACCAGGCCGGCGGCGCGGCTCGGCTCGGGCGCGCGCGCCGCCTGCGCGCTGACGGTGGCCAGCGCCGCGCGTCGGTGGAACTCGGCCGGCAGCGCCAGCTGGCCGGAGTAGGGCCGCGCGTCCCAGTCGAGCCGCGAGAGCACCAGCTGCGCCAGTCGGCTCTCGACGGCGTCGACGGCGTGGTCCGTCAGCCAGGCACAGACCTGAGCCATGTCTGATCCGGCAGGACGCCACAGCCGCAGCGGCAGGCCGGAGAACAGGAACAGCGCGCTCTGTCCACACACACACACAGAGAGACAGGCAGGAGAGGAGTGAATCAGGGCAGGTCCACCGAGACGCAGCTGTAGCCGGTCAACCAGCAAAGGCACATAATCAGACCAGTAAACGCAGTGAATTCCAGAACGCATCACGATTAGAATATGGGTACTGCAGCCAGAACCTTTACGAAATATAACTTATTTCTAAGGTGTAAGTTCTTCTATTATCAGCAACAAAACACACCAGCTACCTTACGGGCAGCTATTGTCAACTATTTGTTTGTTTTTTTTAGAGGGAGAAACATGACATGACATCTGCCTATGTGTAGCCCGGTATTGTGAGCCGGCCCGGGCGGCGGGCGAGAGCGCGGGGACCGGCGCGGTGCGTCCGCCCGGGTCGGTGTGCGTGCAGTGTGCGTGTGGCCGGCGGCGGGTGTCACGTGATCGGAGCTGACCTGCGGCTGGCCCGCCGCCGGCCCGGGATTCGCTGGGGACTCTGACGCCGAGTGGTTCGTGGCTGAGGGGTGCTGCAAATAAAGGCCCAGCGACACGCTGTTCTTTCCGGAGGAGACGGCATGGCAAAGTCGAGGGTCTACATATGTATGGAATAGTGCAACATCTAACATGCTTCTGATGGTCGGGCTGCTTCTGTCAGCGCGTCATCTGACCTTTCCCATGGCGGCCAGATGTTCCTGCGTCAGAGACAGGATGTAGGAGAGCACGAGCGGGTGTCGGTTACAGATGGCGGCCAGCAGGTCCCGGCCGGACCGAGAGCACAGCTCACGCGTGGTCGGCGTGACAAACGACACCTGCCGGATAGATAACACGCTGAATATCACACGGAACACCACTCACTGCTTCAAACACAGCTCCGCCGCGCAGACGACACACTATAAGTCACACGGAACACCACACTGCTTCAAACACAGCTCCGCCGCGCAGACGACACACCGATCACACGGAACACCACACTGCTTCAAACACAGTCCCGCCGCGCAGACGACACACCGATCACACAGAACACCTCACTGCTTCAAAGACAGCTCCGCCGCGCAGACAACACCCCAATCACACGCCACACCACACTGCTTCAAACACAGTCCCGCCGCGCAGACAGCACACTATAAGTCACACGGAACACCACACTGCTTCAAACACAGCTCCGCCGCGCAGACGACACACTATAAGTCACACGGAACACCACACTGCTTCAAACACAGTCCGCCGCGCAGACAACACACTATAAGTCACACGGAACACCACACTGCTTCAAACACAGTCCCGCCGCGCAGACGACACACTATAAGTCACACGGAACACCACACTGCTTCAAACACAGTCCCGCAGCGCAGACGACACACCGATCACACAGAACACCTCACTGCTTCAAAGACAGCTCCGCCGCGCAGACAACACCCCAATCACACGCCACACCACACTGCTTCAAACACAGTCCCGCCGCGCAGACAGCACACTATAAGTCACACGGAACACCACACTGCTTCAAACACAGCTCCGCCGCGAAGACGACACACTATAAGTCACACGGAACAACACACTGCTTCAAACACAGTCCCGCCGCGCAGACGACAAACTATAAGTCACACGGAACACCACACTGCTTCAAACACAGTCCCGCCGCGCAGACAGCACACTGAATATCACACGGAACACCACACTGCTTCAAACACAGCTCCGCCGCGCAGACAGCACACTGAATATCACACGGAACACCACACTGCTTCAAACACAGCTCCGCCGCGCAGACGACACACTATAAGTCACACGGAACACCACACTGCTTCAAACACAGTCCCGCCGCGCAGACAGCACACCGATCACACGGAACACCACACTGCTTCAAACACAGCTCCGCCGCGCAGACAACACACCGATCACACGGAACACCACACTGCTTCAAACACAGTCCCGCCGCGCAGACGACACACTATAAGTCACACGGAAAACCACACTGCTTCAAACACAGTCCCGCCGCGCAGACGACACACTATAAGTCACACGGAACACCACACTGCTTCAAACACAGCTCCGCCGCGCAGATGACACACTATAAGTCACACGGAACACCACACTGCTTCAAACACAGCTCCGCCGCGCAGACGACACACTATAAGTCACACGGAACACCACACTGCTTCAAACACAGTCCCGCCGCGCAGACAGCACACTGAATATCACACGGAACACCACACTGCTTCAAACACAGTCCCGCCGCGCAGACGACACACCGATCACACGGAACACCACACTGCTTCAAACACAGTCCCGCCGCGCAGACGACACACCGATCACACGGAACACCACACTGCTTCAAACACAGCTCCGCCGCGCAGATAACACACTGAATATCACACGGAACACCACACTACTTCAAACACAGCTCCACCGCGCAGACGACACACTATAAGTCACACGGAACACCACACTGCTTCAAACACAGCTCCGCCGCGCAGACGAAACACTATAAGTCACACGGAACACCACACTGCTTCAAACACAGCTCCGCCGCGCAGACGACACACCGATCACACGGAACACCACACTGCTTCAAACACAGCTCCGCCGCGCAGACGACACACCGATCACACGGAACACCACACTGCTTCAAACACAGTCCCGCCGCGCAGACAGCACACTGAATATCACACGGAACACCACACTGCTTCAAACACAGTCCCACCGCGCAGACAGCACACTGAATATCACACGGAACACCACACTGCTTCAAACACAGCTCCGCCGCGCAGACAGCACACTGAATATCACACGGAACACCACACTGCTTCAAACACAGCTCCGCCGCGCAGACGACACACTATAAGTCACACGGAACACCACACTGCTTCAAACACAGCTCCGCCGCGCAGACGACACACTATAAGTCACACGGAACACCACACTGCTTCAAACACAGTCCCGCCGCGCAGACAGCACACTGAATATCACACGGAACACCACACTGCTTCAAACACAGCTCCGCCGCGCAGACAGCACACTGAATATCACACGGAACACCACACTACTTCAAACACAGCTCCACCGCGCAGACGACACACTATAAGTCACACAGAACACCACACTGCTTCAAACACAGTCCCGCCGCGCAGACGACACACCGATCACACGGAACACCACACTGCTTCAAACACAGTCCCGCCGCGCAGACGACACACCGATCACACGGAACACCACACTGCTTCAAACACAGCTCCGCCGCGCAGATAACACACTGAATATCACACGGAACACCACACTACTTCAAACACAGCTCCACCGCGCAGACGACACACTATAAGTCACACGGAACACCACACTGCTTCAAACACAGTCCCGCCGCGCAGACGACACACTATAAGTCACACGGAACACCACACTGCTTCAAACACAGCTCCGCCGCGCAGACGACACACCGATCACACGGAACACCACACTGCTTCAAACACAGCTCCGCCGCGCAGATGACACACTATAAGTCACACGGAACACCACACTGCTTCAAACACAGCTCCGCCGCGCAGACAACACACCGATCACACGGAACACCACACTGCTTCAAACACAGCTCCGCCGCGCAGACGAAACACTATAAGTCACACGGAACACCACACTGCTTCAAACACAGCTCCGCCGCGCAGACGACACACCGATCACACGGAACACCACACTGCTGCAAACACAGTCCCGCCGCGCAGACGACACACCGATCACACGGAACACCACACTGCTTCAAACACAGTCCCACCGCGCAGACGACACACCGATCACACGGAACACCACACTGCTTCAAACACAGTCCCGCCGCGCAGACAGCACACTGAATATCACACGGAACACCACACTGCTTCAAACACAGTCCCGCCGCGCAGACAGCACACTGAATATCACACGGAACACCACACTGCTTCAAACACAGCTCCGCCGCGCAGACGACACACTATAAGTCACACGGAACACCACACTGCTTCAAACACAGTCCCGCCGCGCAGACAGCACACTGAATATCACACGGAACACCACACTGCTTCAAACACAGCTCCGCCGCGCAGACAGCACACTGAATATCACACGGAACACCACTCACTGCTTCAAACACAGTCCCGCCGCGCAGACGACACACTATAAGTCACACGGAACACCACACTGCTTCAAACACAGTCCCGCCGCGCAGACAGCACACTGAATATCACACGGAACACCACATTGCTTCAAACACAGCTCCGCCGCGCAGACAGCACACTGAATATCACACGGAACACCACACTGCTTCAAACACAGCTCCGCCGCGCAGACAGCACACTGAATATCACACGGAACACCACACTGCTTCAAACACAGTCCGCCGCGCAGACGACACACTATAAGTCACACGGAACACCACACTGCTTCAAACACAGCTCCGCCGCGCAGACGACACACTATAAGTCACACGGAACACCACACTGCTTCAAACACAGCTCCGCCGCGCAGACGACACACTATAAGTCACACGGAACACCACACTGCTTCAAACACAGCTCCGCCGCGCAGACAGCACACTGAATATCACACGGAACACCACACTGCTTCAAACACAGCTCCGCCGCGCAGACAGCACACTGAATATCACACGGAACACCACACTGCTTCAAACACAGTCCCGCCGCGCAGACGACACACTATAAGTCACACGGAACACCACACTGCTTTAAACACAGTCCCGCCGCGCAGACGACACACTATAAGTCACACGGAACACCACACTGCTTCAAACACAGTCCCGCCGCGCAGACGACACACTATAAGTCACACGGAACACCACACTGCTTCAAACACAGTCCCACCGCGCAGACGACACACTATAAGTCACACGGAACACCACACTGCTTCAAACACAGTCCCGCCGCGCAGACGACACACCGATCACACGGAACACCACACTGCTTCAAACACAGTCCCGCCGCGCAGACAGCACACTGAATATCACACGGAACACCACACTGCTTCAAACACAGCTCCGCCGCGCAGACAGCACACTGAATATCACACGGAACACCACACTGCTTCAAACACAGTCCCGCCGCGCAGACGACACACTATAAGTCACACGGAACACCACACTGCTTTAAACACAGTCCCGCCGCGCAGACGACACACTATAAGTCACACGGAACACCACACTGCTTCAAACACAGTCCCGCCGCGCAGACGACACACTATAAGTCACACGGAACACCACACTGCTTCAAACACAGTCCCACCGCGCAGACGACACACTATAAGTCACACGGAACACCACACTGCTTCAAACACAGTCCCGCCGCGCAGACGACACACCGATCACACGGAACACCACACTGCTTCAAACACAGTCCCGCCGCGCAGACGACACACTATAAGTCACACGGAACACCACACTGCTTCAAACACAGCTCCGCCGCGCAGACGACACACCGATCACACGGAACACCACACTGCTTCAAACACAGCTCCGCCGCGCAGACGACACACTATAAGTCACACGGAACACCACACTGCTTCAAACACAGCTCCGCCGCGCAGACGACACACCGATCACACGGAACACCACACTGCTGCAAACACAGTCCCGCCGCGCAGACGACACACCGATCACACGGAACACCACACTGCTTCAAACACAGTCCCACCGCGCAGACGACACACCGATCACACGGAACACCACACTGCTTCAAACACAGTCCCGCCGCGCAGACAGCACACTGAATATCACACGGAACACCACACTGCTTCAAACACAGTCCCGCCGCGCAGACAGCACACTGAATATCACACGGAACACCACTCACTGCTTCAAACACAGTCCCGCCGCGCAGACGACACACTATAAGTCACACGGAACACCACACTGCTTCAAACACAGTCCCGCCGCGCAGACAGCACACTGAATATCACACGGAACACCACATTGCTTCAAACACAGCTCCGCCGCGCAGACAGCACACTGAATATCACACGGAACACCACACTGCTTCGAACACAGCTCCGCCGCGCAGACAGCACACTGAATATCACACGGAACACCACACTGCTTCAAACACAGTCCCGCCGCGCAGACGACACACTATAAGTCACACGGAACACCACACTGCTTCAAACACAGCTCCGCCGCGCAGACGACACACTATAAGTCACACGGAACACCACACTGCTTCAAACACAGCTCCGCCGCGCAGACGACACACTATAAGTCACACGGAACACCACACTGCTTCAAACACAGCTCCGCCGCGCAGACAGCACACTGAATATCACACGGAACACCACACTGCTTCAAACACAGCTCCGCCACGCAGACGACACACTATAAGTCACACGGAACACCACACTGCTTCAAACACAGTCCCGCCGCGGAGACAGCACACTGAATATCACACGGAACACCACACTGCTTCAAAAACAGCTCCGCCGCGCAGACAGCACACTGAATATCACACGGAACACCACTCACTGCTTCAAACACAGTCCCGCCGCGCAGACGACACACTATAAGTCACACGGAACACCACACTGCTTCAAACACAGTCCCGCCGCGCAGACAGCACACTGAATATCACACGGAACACCACATTGCTTCAAACACAGCTCCGCCGCGCAGACAGCACACTGAATATCACACGGAACACCACACTGCTTCAAACACAGCTCCGCCGCGCAGACAGCACACTGAATATCACACGGAACACCACACTGCTTCAAACACAGTCCCGCCGCGCAGACGACACACTATAAGTCACACGGAACACCACACTGCTTCAAACACAGTTCCGCCGCGCAGACGACACACTATAAGTCAAACGGAACACCACACTGCTTCAAACACAGCTCCGCCGCGCAGACGACACACTATAAGTCACACGGAACACCACACTGCTTCAAACACAGCTCCGCCGCGCAGACGACACACTATAAGTCACACGGAACACCACACTGCTTCAAACACAGCTCCGCCGCGCAGACAGCACACTGAATATCACACGGAACACCACACTGCTTCAAACACAGCTCCGCCGCGCAGACAGCACACTGAATATCACACGGAACACCACACTGCTTCAAACACAGTCCCGCCGCGCAGACGACACACTATAAGTCACACGGAACACCACACTGCTTTAAACACAGTCCCGCCGCGCAGACGACACACTATAAGTCACACGGAACACCACACTGCTTCAAACACAGTCCCGCCGCGCAGACGACACACTATAAGTCACACGGAACACCACACTGCTTCAAACACAGCTCCGCCGCGCAGACAGCACACTGAATATCACACGGAACACCACACTGCTTCAAACACAGCTCCGCCGCGCAGACAGCACACTGAATATCACACGGAACACCACACTGCTTCAAACACAGCTCCGCCGCGCAGACAGCACACTGAATATCACACGGAACACCACACTGCTTCAAACACAGCTCCGCCGCGCAGACGACACACCGATCACACGGAACACCACACTGCTTCAAACAGAGCTCCGCCGCGCAGACGACACACCGATCACACGGAACACCACACTGCTTCAAACACAGCTCCGCCGCGCAGACGACACACTATAAGTCACACGGAACACCACACTGCTTCAAACACAGCTCCGCCGCGCAGACGACACACTATAAGTCACACGGAACACCACACTGCTTCAAACACAGCTCCGCCGCGCAGATGACACACTATAAGTCACACGGAACACCACACTGCTTCAAACACAGCTCCGCCGCGCAGATGACACACTATAAGTCACACGGAACACCACACTGCTTCAAACACAGTCTCGCCGCGCAGACGACACACTATAAGTCACACGGAACACCACACTGCTTCAAACACAGTCCCGCCGCGCAGACGACACACTATAAGTCACACGGAACACCACACTGCTTCAAACACAGCTCCGCCGCGCAGACAGCACACTGAATATCACACGGAACACCACACTGCTTCAAACACAGCTCCGCCGCGCAGACAGCACACTGAATATCACGAGGAACACCACACTGCTTCAAACACAGCTCCGCCGCGCAGACAGCACACTGAATATCACACGGAACACCACACTGCTTCAAACACAGCTCCGCCGCGCAGACGACACACCGATCACACGGAACACCACACTGCTTCAAACAGAGCTCCGCCGCGCAGACGACACACCGATCACACGGAACACCACACTGCTTCAAACACAGCTCCGCCGCGCAGACGACACACTATAAGTCACACGGAACACCACACTGCTTCAAACACAGCTCCGCCGCGCAGACGACACACTATAAGTCACACGGAACACCACACTGCTTCAAACACAGCTCCGCCGCGCAGATGACACACTATAAGTCACACGGAACACCACACTGCTTCAAACACAGCTCCGCCGCGCAGATGACACACTATAAGTCACACGGAACACCACACTGCTTCAAACACAGTCCCGCCGCGCAGACAGCACACTATAAGTCACACGGAACACCACACTGCTTCAAACACAGTCCCGCCGCGCAGACGACACACCGATCACACGGAACACCACACTGCTTCAAACACAGCTCCGCCGCGCAGACGACACACTATAAGTCACACGGAACACCACACTGCTTCAAACACAGCTCCGCCGCGCAGATGACACACTATAAGTCACACGGAACACCACACTGCTTCAAACACAGCTCCGCCGCGCAGACGACACACTATAAGTCACACAGAACACCACACTGCTTCAAACACAGTCCCGCCGCGCAGACGACACACCGATCACACGGAACACCACACTGCTTCAAACACAGCTCCGCCGCGCAGACGACACACCGATCACACGGAACACCACACTGCTTCAAACACAGCTCCGCCGCGCAGACGACACACCGATCACACGGAACACCACACTGCTTCAAACACAGCTCCGCCGCGCAGACGACACACTATAAGTCACACGGAACACCACACTGCTTCAAACACAGTCCCGCCGCGCAGACAGCACACTGAATATCACACGGAACACCACACTGCTTCAAACACAGCTCCGCCGCGCAGACGACACACCGATCACACAGAACACCACACTGCTTCAAACACAGCTCCGCCGCGCAGACGACACACTATAAGTCACACGGAACACCACACTGCTTCAAACACAGCTCCGCCGCGCAGACAACACACTATAAGTCACACGGAACACTACACTGCTTCAAACACAGTCCCGCCGCGCAGACGACACACTATAAGTCACACGGAACACCACACTGCTTCAAACACAGTCCCGCTGCGCAGACAGCACACTGAATATCACACGGAACACCACACTGCTTCAAACACAGTCCCGCCGCGCAGACAACACACCGATCACACGGAACACCACACTGCTTCAAACACAGCTCCGCCGCGCAGACGACACACTATAAGTCACACGGAACACCACACTGCTTCAAACACAACTCCACCACGCAGACAGCACACTATAAGTCACACGGAACACCACACTGCTTCAAACACAGCTCCGCCGCGCAGACAGCACACTGAATATCACACGGAACACCACACTGCTTCAAACACAGTCCCGCCGCGCAGACGACACACTATAAGTCACACGGAACACCACTCACTGCTTCAAACACAGTCCCGCCGCGCAGACGACACACCGATCACACGGAACACCACACTGCTTCGAACACAGCTCCGCCGCGCAGACGACACACTATAAGTCACACGGAACACCACACTGCTTCAAACACAGCTCCGCCGCGCAGACGACACACTATAAGTCACACGGAACACCACACTGCTTCAAACACAGCTCCGCCGCGCAGACGACACACTATAAGTCACACGGAACACCACACCGCTTCAAACACAGTCCCGCCGCGCAGACAGCACACTGAATATCACACGGAACACCACACTGCTTCAAACACAGCTCCGCCGCGCAGACAGCACACTGAATATCACACGGAACACCACTCACTGCTTCAAACACAGTCCCGCCGCGCAGACGACACACTATAAGTCACACGGAACACCACACTGCTTCAAACACAGTCCCGCCGCGCAGACAGCACACTGAATATCACACGGAACACCACATTGCTTCAAACACAGCTCCGCCGCGCAGACAGCACACTGAATATCACACGGAACACCACACTGCTTCAAACACAGCTCCGTCGCGCAGACAGCACACTGAATATCACACGGAACACCACACTGCTTCAAACACAGTCCCGCCGCGCAGACGACACACTATAAGTCACACGGAACACCACACTGCTTCAAACACAGCTCCGCCGCGCAGACGACACACTATAAGTCACACGGAACACCACACTGCTTCAAACACAGCTCCGCCGCGCAGACGACACACTATAAGTCACACGGAACACCACACTGCTTCAAACACAGCTCCGCCGCGCAGACAGCACACTGAATATCACACGGAACACCACACTGCTTCAAACACAGCTCCGCCGCGCAGACAGCACACTGAATATCACACGGAACACCAAACTGCTTCAAACACAGTCCCGCCGCGCAGACGACACACTATAAGTCACACGGAACACCACACTGCTTTAAACACAGTCCCGCCGCGCAGATAACACACTATAAGTCACACGGAACACCACACTGCTTTAAACACAGTCCCGCCGCGCAGACGACACACTATGAGTCACACGGAACACCACACTGCTTCAAACACAGTCCCGCCGCGCAGACGACACACTATAAGTCACACGGAACACCACACTGCTTCAAACACAGTCCCACCGCGCAGACGACACACTATAAGTCACACGGAACACCACACTGCTTCAAACACAGTCCCGCCGCGCAGACGACACACCGATCACACGGAACACCACACTGCTTCAAACACAGTCCCGCCGCGCAGACAGCACACTGAATATCACACGGAACACCACACTGCTTCAAACACAGCTCCGCCGCGCAGACAGCACACTGAATATCACACGGAACACCACACTGCTTCAAACACAGTCCCGCCGCGCAGACGACACACTATAAGTCACACGGAACACCACACTGCTTTAAACACAGTCCCGCCGCGCAGACGACACACTATAAGTCACACGGAACACCACACTGCTTCAAACACAGTCCCGCCGCGCAGACGACACACTATAAGTCACACGGAACACCACACTGCTTCAAACACAGTCCCACCGCGCAGACGACACACTATAAGTCACACGGAACACCACACTGCTTCAAACACAGTCCCGCCGCGCAGACGACACACCGATCACACGGAACACCACACTGCTTCAAACACAGTCCCGCCGCGCAGACGACACACTATAAGTCACACGGAACACCACACTGCTTCAAACACAGCTCCGCCGCGCAGACGACACACGGATCACACGGAACACCACACTGCTTCAAACACAGCTCCGCCGCGCAGACGACACACTATAAGTCACACGGAACACCACACTGCTTCAAACACAGCTCCGCCGCGCAGACGACACACCGATCACACGGAACACCACACTGCTGCAAACACAGTCCCGCCGCGCAGACGACACACTATAAGTCACACGGAACACCACACTGCTTCAAACACAGTTCCGCCGCGCAGACGACACACTATAAGTCACACGGAACACCACACTGCTTCAAACACAGCTCCGCCGCGCAGACGACACACTATAAGTCACACGGAACACCACACTGCTTCAAACACAGCTCCGCCGCGCAGACAGCACACTGAATATCACACGGAACACCACACTGCTTCAAACACAGCTCCGCCGCGCAGACAGCACACTGAATATCACACGGAACACCACACTGCTTCAAACACAGTCCCGCCGCGCAGACGACACACTATAAGTCACACGGAACACCACACTGCTTTAAACACAGTCCCGCCGCGCAGACGACACACTATAAGTCACACGGAACACCACACTGCTTCAAACACAGTCCCGCCGCGCAGACGACACACTATAAGTCACACGGAACACCACACTGCTTCAAACACAGCTCCGCCGCGCAGACAGCACACTGAATATCACACGGAACACCACACTGCTTCAAACACAGCTCCGCCGCGCAGACAGCACACTGAATATCACACGGAACACCACACTGCTTCAAACACAGCTCCGCCGCGCAGACAGCACACTGAATATCACACGGAACACCACACTGCTTCAAACACAGCTCCGCCGCGCAGACGACACACCGATCACACGGAACACCACACTGCTTCAAACAGAGCTCCGCCGCGCAGACGACACACCGATCACACGGAACACCACACTGCTTCAAACACAGCTCCGCCGCGCAGACGACACACTATAAGTCACACGGAACACCACACTGCTTCAAACACAGCTCCGCCGCGCAGACGACACACTATAAGTCACACGGAACACCACACTGCTTCAAACACAGCTCCGCCGCGCAGATGACACACTATAAGTCACACGGAACACCACACTGCTTCAAACACAGCTCCGCCGCGCAGATGACACACTATATGTCACACGGAACACCACACTGCTTCAAACACAGCTCCGCCGCGCAGACGACACACTATAAGTCACACAGAACACCACACTGCTTCAAACACAGTCCCGCCGCGCAGACGACACACCGATCACACGGAACACCACACTGCTTCAAACACAGCTCCGCCGCGCAGACGACACACCGATCACACGGAACACCACACTGCTTCAAACACAGCTCCGCCGCGCAGACGACACACCGATCACACGGAACACCACACTGCTTCAAACACAGCTCCGCCGCGCAGACGACACACTATAAGTCACACGGAACACCACACTGCTTCAAACACAGTCCCCCCGCGCAGACAGCACACTGAATATCACACGGAACACCACACTGCTTCAAACACAGCTCCGCCGCGCAGACGACACACCGATCACACAGAACACCACACTGCTTCAAACACAGCTCCGCCGCGCAGACGACACACTATAAGTCACACGGAACACCACACTGCTTCAAACACAGCTCCGCCGCGCAGACAACACACTATAAGTCACACGGAACACTACACTGCTTCAAACACAGTCCCGCCGCGCAGACGACACACTATAAGTCACACGGAACACCACACTGCTTCAAACACAGTCCCGCTGCGCAGACAGCACACTGAATATCACACGGAACACCACACTGCTTCAAACACAGTCCCGCCGCGCAGACGACACACTATAAGTCACACGGAACACCACACTGCTTTAAACACAGTCCCGCCGCGCAGACGACACACTATAAGTCACACGGAACACCACACTGCTTCAAACACAGTCCCGCCGCGCAGACGACACACTATAAGTCACACGGAACACCACACTGCTTCAAACACAGTCCCACCGCGCAGACGACACACTATAAGTCACACGGAACACCACACTGCTTCAAACACAGTCCCGCCGCGCAGACGACACACCGATCACACGGAACACCACACTGCTTCAAACACAGTCCCGCCGCGCAGACGACACACTATAAGTCACACGGAACACCACACTGCTTCAAACACAGCTCCGCCGCGCAGACGACACACCGATCACACGGAACACCACACTGCTTCAAACACAGCTCCGCCGCGCAGACGACACACTATAAGTCACACGGAACACCACACTGCTTCAAACACAGCTCCGCCGCGCAGACGACACACCGATCACACGGAACACCACACTGCTGCAAACACAGTCCCGCCGCGCAGACGACACACCGATCACACGGAACACCACACTGCTTCAAACACAGTCCCACCGCGCAGACGACACACCGATCACACGGAACACCACACTGCTTCAAACACAGTCCCGCCGCGCAGACAGCACACTGAATATCACACGGAACACCACACTGCTTCAAACACAGTCCCGCCGCGCAGACAGCACACTGAATATCACACGGAACACCACTCACTGCTTCAAACACAGTCCCGCCGCGCAGACGACACACTATAAGTCACACGGAACACCACACTGCTTCAAACACAGTCCCGCCGCGCAGACAGCACACTGAATATCACACGGAACACCACATTGCTTCAAACACAGCTCCGCCGCGCAGACAGCACACTGAATATCACACGGAACACCACACTGCTTCGAACACAGCTCCGCCGCGCAGACAGCACACTGAATATCACACGGAACACCACACTGCTTCAAACACAGTCCCGCCGCGCAGACGACACACTATAAGTCACACGGAACACCACACTGCTTCAAACACAGCTCCGCCGCGCAGACGACACACTATAAGTCACACGGAACACCACACTGCTTCAAACACAGCTCCGCCGCGCAGACGACACACTATAAGTCACACGGAACACCACACTGCTTCAAACACAGCTCCGCCGCGCAGACAGCACACTGAATATCACACGGAACACCACACTGCTTCAAACACAGCTCCGCCACGCAGACGACACACTATAAGTCACACGGAACACCACACTGCTTCAAACACAGTCCCGCCGCGGAGACAGCACACTGAATATCACACGGAACACCACACTGCTTCAAAAACAGCTCCGCCGCGCAGACAGCACACTGAATATCACACGGAACACCACTCACTGCTTCAAACACAGTCCCGCCGCGCAGACGACACACTATAAGTCACACGGAACACCACACTGCTTCAAACACAGTCCCGCCGCGCAGACAGCACACTGAATATCACACGGAACACCACATTGCTTCAAACACAGCTCCGCCGCGCAGACAGCACACTGAATATCACACGGAACACCACACTGCTTCAAACACAGCTCCGCCGCGCAGACAGCACACTGAATATCACACGGAACACCACACTGCTTCAAACACAGTCCCGCCGCGCAGACGACACACTATAAGTCACACGGAACACCACACTGCTTCAAACACAGTTCCGCCGCGCAGACGACACACTATAAGTCAAACGGAACACCACACTGCTTCAAACACAGCTCCGCCGCGCAGACGACACACTATAAGTCACACGGAACACCACACTGCTTCAAACACAGCTCCGCCGCGCAGACGACACACTATAAGTCACACGGAACACCACACTGCTTCAAACACAGCTCCGCCGCGCAGACAGCACACTGAATATCACACGGAACACCACACTGCTTCAAACACAGCTCCGCCGCGCAGACAGCACACTGAATATCACACGGAACACCACACTGCTTCAAACACAGTCCCGCCGCGCAGACGACACACTATAAGTCACACGGAACACCACACTGCTTTAAACACAGTCCCGCCGCGCAGACGACACACTATAAGTCACACGGAACACCACACTGCTTCAAACACAGTCCCGCCGCGCAGACGACACACTATAAGTCACACGGAACACCACACTGCTTCAAACACAGCTCCGCCGCGCAGACAGCACACTGAATATCACACGGAACACCACACTGCTTCAAACACAGCTCCGCCGCGCAGACAGCACACTGAATATCACACGGAACACCACACTGCTTCAAACACAGCTCCGCCGCGCAGACAGCACACTGAATATCACACGGAACACCACACTGCTTCAAACACAGCTCCGCCGCGCAGACGACACACCGATCACACGGAACACCACACTGCTTCAAACAGAGCTCCGCCGCGCAGACGACACACCGATCACACGGAACACCACACTGCTTCAAACACAGCTCCGCCGCGCAGACGACACACTATAAGTCACACGGAACACCACACTGCTTCAAACACAGCTCCGCCGCGCAGACGACACACTATAAGTCACACGGAACACCACACTGCTTCAAACACAGCTCCGCCGCGCAGATGACACACTATAAGTCACACGGAACACCACACTGCTTCAAACACAGCTCCGCCGCGCAGATGACACACTATAAGTCACACGGAACACCACACTGCTTCAAACACAGTCTCGCCGCGCAGACGACACACTATAAGTCACACGGAACACCACACTGCTTCAAACACAGTCCCGCCGCGCAGACGACACACTATAAGTCACACGGAACACCACACTGCTTCAAACACAGCTCCGCCGCGCAGACAGCACACTGAATATCACACGGAACACCACACTGCTTCAAACACAGCTCCGCCGCGCAGACAGCACACTGAATATCACGAGGAACACCACACTGCTTCAAACACAGCTCCGCCGCGCAGACAGCACACTGAATATCACACGGAACACCACACTGCTTCAAACACAGCTCCGCCGCGCAGACGACACACCGATCACACGGAACACCACACTGCTTCAAACAGAGCTCCGCCGCGCAGACGACACACCGATCACACGGAACACCACACTGCTTCAAACACAGCTCCGCCGCGCAGACGACACACTATAAGTCACACGGAACACCACACTGCTTCAAACACAGCTCCGCCGCGCAGACGACACACTATAAGTCACACGGAACACCACACTGCTTCAAACACAGCTCCGCCGCGCAGATGACACACTATAAGTCACACGGAACACCACACTGCTTCAAACACAGCTCCGCCGCGCAGATGACACACTATAAGTCACACGGAACACCACACTGCTTCAAACACAGTCCCGCCGCGCAGACAGCACACTATAAGTCACACGGAACACCACACTGCTTCAAACACAGTCCCGCCGCGCAGACGACACACCGATCACACGGAACACCACACTGCTTCAAACACAGCTCCGCCGCGCAGACGACACACTATAAGTCACACGGAACACCACACTGCTTCAAACACAGCTCCGCCGCGCAGATGACACACTATAAGTCACACGGAACACCACACTGCTTCAAACACAGCTCCGCCGCGCAGACGACACACTATAAGTCACACAGAACACCACACTGCTTCAAACACAGTCCCGCCGCGCAGACGACACACCGATCACACGGAACACCACACTGCTTCAAACACAGCTCCGCCGCGCAGACGACACACCGATCACACGGAACACCACACTGCTTCAAACACAGCTCCGCCGCGCAGACGACACACCGATCACACGGAACACCACACTGCTTCAAACACAGCTCCGCCGCGCAGACGACACACTATAAGTCACACGGAACACCACACTGCTTCAAACACAGTCCCGCCGCGCAGACAGCACACTGAATATCACACGGAACACCACACTGCTTCAAACACAGCTCCGCCGCGCAGACGACACACCGATCACACAGAACACCACACTGCTTCAAACACAGCTCCGCCGCGCAGACGACACACTATAAGTCACACGGAACACCACACTGCTTCAAACACAGCTCCGCCGCGCAGACAACACACTATAAGTCACACGGAACACTACACTGCTTCAAACACAGTCCCGCCGCGCAGACGACACACTATAAGTCACACGGAACACCACACTGCTTCAAACACAGTCCCGCTGCGCAGACAGCACACTGAATATCACACGGAACACCACACTGCTTCAAACACAGTCCCGCCGCGCAGACAACACACCGATCACACGGAACACCACACTGCTTCAAACACAGCTCCGCCGCGCAGACGACACACTATAAGTCACACGGAACACCACACTGCTTCAAACACAACTCCACCACGCAGACAGCACACTATAAGTCACACGGAACACCACACTGCTTCAAACACAGCTCCGCCGCGCAGACAGCACACTGAATATCACACGGAACACCACACTGCTTCAAACACAGTCCCGCCGCGCAGACGACACACTATAAGTCACACGGAACACCACTCACTGCTTCAAACACAGTCCCGCCGCGCAGACGACACACCGATCACACGGAACACCACACTGCTTCGAACACAGCTCCGCCGCGCAGACGACACACTATAAGTCACACGGAACACCACACTGCTTCAAACACAGCTCCGCCGCGCAGACGACACACTATAAGTCACACGGAACACCACACTGCTTCAAACACAGCTCCGCCGCGCAGACGACACACTATAAGTCACACGGAACACCACACCGCTTCAAACACAGTCCCGCCGCGCAGACAGCACACTGAATATCACACGGAACACCACACTGCTTCAAACACAGCTCCGCCGCGCAGACAGCACACTGAATATCACACGGAACACCACTCACTGCTTCAAACACAGTCCCGCCGCGCAGACGACACACTATAAGTCACACGGAACACCACACTGCTTCAAACACAGTCCCGCCGCGCAGACAGCACACTGAATATCACACGGAACACCACATTGCTTCAAACACAGCTCCGCCGCGCAGACAGCACACTGAATATCACACGGAACACCACACTGCTTCAAACACAGCTCCGTCGCGCAGACAGCACACTGAATATCACACGGAACACCACACTGCTTCAAACACAGTCCCGCCGCGCAGACGACACACTATAAGTCACACGGAACACCACACTGCTTCAAACACAGCTCCGCCGCGCAGACGACACACTATAAGTCACACGGAACACCACACTGCTTCAAACACAGCTCCGCCGCGCAGACGACACACTATAAGTCACACGGAACACCACACTGCTTCAAACACAGCTCCGCCGCGCAGACAGCACACTGAATATCACACGGAACACCACACTGCTTCAAACACAGCTCCGCCGCGCAGACAGCACACTGAATATCACACGGAACACCAAACTGCTTCAAACACAGTCCCGCCGCGCAGACGACACACTATAAGTCACACGGAACACCACACTGCTTTAAACACAGTCCCGCCGCGCAGATAACACACTATAAGTCACACGGAACACCACACTGCTTTAAACACAGTCCCGCCGCGCAGACGACACACTATGAGTCACACGGAACACCACACTGCTTCAAACACAGTCCCGCCGCGCAGACGACACACTATAAGTCACACGGAACACCACACTGCTTCAAACACAGTCCCACCGCGCAGACGACACACTATAAGTCACACGGAACACCACACTGCTTCAAACACAGTCCCGCCGCGCAGACGACACACCGATCACACGGAACACCACACTGCTTCAAACACAGTCCCGCCGCGCAGACAGCACACTGAATATCACACGGAACACCACACTGCTTCAAACACAGCTCCGCCGCGCAGACAGCACACTGAATATCACACGGAACACCACACTGCTTCAAACACAGTCCCGCCGCGCAGACGACACACTATAAGTCACACGGAACACCACACTGCTTTAAACACAGTCCCGCCGCGCAGACGACACACTATAAGTCACACGGAACACCACACTGCTTCAAACACAGTCCCGCCGCGCAGACGACACACTATAAGTCACACGGAACACCACACTGCTTCAAACACAGTCCCACCGCGCAGACGACACACTATAAGTCACACGGAACACCACACTGCTTCAAACACAGTCCCGCCGCGCAGACGACACACCGATCACACGGAACACCACACTGCTTCAAACACAGTCCCGCCGCGCAGACGACACACTATAAGTCACACGGAACACCACACTGCTTCAAACACAGCTCCGCCGCGCAGACGACACACGGATCACACGGAACACCACACTGCTTCAAACACAGCTCCGCCGCGCAGACGACACACTATAAGTCACACGGAACACCACACTGCTTCAAACACAGCTCCGCCGCGCAGACGACACACCGATCACACGGAACACCACACTGCTGCAAACACAGTCCCGCCGCGCAGACGACACACTATAAGTCACACGGAACACCACACTGCTTCAAACACAGTTCCGCCGCGCAGACGACACACTATAAGTCACACGGAACACCACACTGCTTCAAACACAGCTCCGCCGCGCAGACGACACACTATAAGTCACACGGAACACCACACTGCTTCAAACACAGCTCCGCCGCGCAGACAGCACACTGAATATCACACGGAACACCACACTGCTTCAAACACAGCTCCGCCGCGCAGACAGCACACTGAATATCACACGGAACACCACACTGCTTCAAACACAGTCCCGCCGCGCAGACGACACACTATAAGTCACACGGAACACCACACTGCTTTAAACACAGTCCCGCCGCGCAGACGACACACTATAAGTCACACGGAACACCACACTGCTTCAAACACAGTCCCGCCGCGCAGACGACACACTATAAGTCACACGGAACACCACACTGCTTCAAACACAGCTCCGCCGCGCAGACAGCACACTGAATATCACACGGAACACCACACTGCTTCAAACACAGCTCCGCCGCGCAGACAGCACACTGAATATCACACGGAACACCACACTGCTTCAAACACAGCTCCGCCGCGCAGACAGCACACTGAATATCACACGGAACACCACACTGCTTCAAACACAGCTCCGCCGCGCAGACGACACACCGATCACACGGAACACCACACTGCTTCAAACAGAGCTCCGCCGCGCAGACGACACACCGATCACACGGAACACCACACTGCTTCAAACACAGCTCCGCCGCGCAGACGACACACTATAAGTCACACGGAACACCACACTGCTTCAAACACAGCTCCGCCGCGCAGACGACACACTATAAGTCACACGGAACACCACACTGCTTCAAACACAGCTCCGCCGCGCAGATGACACACTATAAGTCACACGGAACACCACACTGCTTCAAACACAGCTCCGCCGCGCAGATGACACACTATATGTCACACGGAACACCACACTGCTTCAAACACAGCTCCGCCGCGCAGACGACACACTATAAGTCACACAGAACACCACACTGCTTCAAACACAGTCCCGCCGCGCAGACGACACACCGATCACACGGAACACCACACTGCTTCAAACACAGCTCCGCCGCGCAGACGACACACCGATCACACGGAACACCACACTGCTTCAAACACAGCTCCGCCGCGCAGACGACACACCGATCACACGGAACACCACACTGCTTCAAACACAGCTCCGCCGCGCAGACGACACACTATAAGTCACACGGAACACCACACTGCTTCAAACACAGTCCCCCCGCGCAGACAGCACACTGAATATCACACGGAACACCACACTGCTTCAAACACAGCTCCGCCGCGCAGACGACACACCGATCACACAGAACACCACACTGCTTCAAACACAGCTCCGCCGCGCAGACGACACACTATAAGTCACACGGAACACCACACTGCTTCAAACACAGCTCCGCCGCGCAGACAACACACTATAAGTCACACGGAACACTACACTGCTTCAAACACAGTCCCGCCGCGCAGACGACACACTATAAGTCACACGGAACACCACACTGCTTCAAACACAGTCCCGCTGCGCAGACAGCACACTGAATATCACACGGAACACCACACTGCTTCAAACACAGTCCCGCCGCGCAGACAACACACCGATCACACGGAACACCACACTGCTTCAAACACAGCTCCGCCGCGCAGACGACACACTATAAGTCACACGGAACACCACACTGCTTCAAACACAACTCCACCACGCAGACAGCACACTATAAGTCACACGGAACACCACACTGCTTCAAACACAGCTCCGCCGCGCAGACAGCACACTGAATATCACACGGAACACCACACTGCTTCAAACACAGTCCCGCCGCGCAGACGACACACTATAAGTCACACGGAACACCACACTGCTTCAAACACAGTCCCCCCGCGCAGACAGCACACTGAATATCACACGGAACACCACACTGCTTCAAACACAGCTCCGCCGCGCAGACGACACACCGATCACACAGAACACCACACTGCTTCAAACACAGCTCCGCCGCGCAGACGACACACTATAAGTCACACGGAACACCACACTGCTTCAAACACAGCTCCGCCGCGCAGACAACACACTATAAGTCACACGGAACACTACACTGCTTCAAACACAGTCCCGCCGCGCAGACGACACACTATAAGTCACACGGAACACCACACTGCTTCAAACACAGTCCCGCTGCGCAGACAGCACACTGAATATCACACGGAACACCACACTGCTTCAAACACAGTCCCGCCGCGCAGACAACACACCGATCACACGGAACACCACACTGCTTCAAACACAGCTCCGCCGCGCAGACGACACACTATAAGTCACACGGAACACCACACTGCTTCAAACACAACTCCACCACGCAGACAGCACACTATAAGTCACACGGAACACCACACTGCTTCAAACACAGCTCCGCCGCGCAGACGACACACTATAAGTCACACGGAACACCACACTGCTTCAAACACAGCTCCGCCGCGCAGACAACACACTATAAGTCACACGGAACACTACACTGCTTCAAACACAGTCCCGCCGCGCAGACGACACACTATAAGTCACACGGAACACCACACTGCTTCAAACACAGTCCCGCTGCGCAGACAGCACACTGAATATCACACGGAACACCACACTGCTTCAAACACAGTCCCACCGCGCAGACAGCACACTATAAGTCACACGGAACACCACACTGCTTCAAACACAGTCCCGCCGCGCAGACGACACACTATAAGTCACACGGAACACCACACTGCTTTAAACACAGTCCCGCCGCGCAGACAACACACTATAAGTCACACGGAACACCACACTGCTTCAAACACAGCTCCGCCGCGCAGACAGCACACTATAAGTCACACGGAACACCACACTGCTTCAAACACAGTCCCGCCGCGAAGACGACACACTATAAGTCATACGGAACACCACACTGCTTCAAACACAGCTCCGCCGCGCAGACAGCACACTATAAGTCACACGGAACACCACACTGCTTCAAACACAGTCCCGCCGCGCAGACAGCACACTATAAGTCACACGGAACACCACACTGCTTCAAACACAGCTCCGCCGCGCAGACAGCACACTATAAGTCACACGGAACACCACACTGCTTCAAACACAGTCCCGCCGCGCAGACGACACACTATAAGTCAAACGGAACACCACACTGCTTCAAACACAGCTCCGCCGCGCAGACAACACACTATAAGTCACACGGAACACCACACTGCTTCAAACACAGCTCCGTCGCGCAGACAGCACACTGAATATCACACGGAACACCACACTGCTTCAAACACAGCTCCACCGCGCAGACGACACACTATAAGTCACACGGAACACCACACTGCTTCAAACACAGCTCCGCCGCGCAGACGACACACTATAAGTCACACGGAACACCACACTGCTTCAAACACAGTCCCACCGCGCAGACAGCACACTGAATATCACACGGAACACCACACTGCTTCAAACACAGCTCCGCCGCGCAGACAGCACACTGAATATCACACGGAACACCACACTGCTTCAAACACAGCTCCGCCGCGCAGACGACACACTATAAGTCACACGGAACACCACACTGCTTCAAACACAGCTCCGCCGCGCAGACGACACACCGATCACACGGAACACCACACTGCTTCAAACACAGCTCCGCCGCGCAGACAGCACACTGAATATCACACGGAACACCACACTGCTTCAAACACAGCTCCGCCGCGCAGACGACACACTATAAGTCACACGGAACACCACACTGCTTCAAACACAGTCCCGCCGCGCAGACGACACACTATAAGTCACACGGAACACCACACTGCTTCAAACACAGTCCCGCCGCGCAGACGACACACTATAAGTCACACGGAACACCACACTGCTTCAAACACAGCTCCGCCGCGCAGACGACACACTATAAGTCACACGGAACACCACACTGCTTCAAACACAGTCCCGCCGCGCAGACAGCACACTATAAGTCACACGGAACACCACACTG
Source organism: Chirona hameri (assembly GCA_036785665.1). Lineage (NCBI taxonomy): Eukaryota > Metazoa > Arthropoda > Thecostraca > Balanomorpha > Balanidae > Chirona > Chirona hameri. The sequence continues at coordinate 43,469 of JAXIVJ010005378.1, read as the reverse complement.
CTTTAAACACAGTCCCGCCGCGCAGACGACACACTATAAGTCACACGGAACACCACACTGCTTCAAACACAGTCCCGCCGCGCAGACAGCACACTGAATATCACACGGAACACCACACTGCTTCAAACACAGTCCCGCCGCGAAGACGACACACTATAAGTCACACGGAACACCACACTGCTTCAAACACAGTCCCGCCGCGCAGACAACACACTATAAGTCACACGGAACACCACACTGCTTCAAACACAACTCCACCACGCAGACAACACACTATAAGTCACACGGAACACCACACTGCTTCAAACACAGCTCCGCCGCGCAGACAGCACACTATAAGTCAAACGGAACACCACACTGCTTCAAACACAGCTCCGCCGCGCAGACGACACACTATAAGTCACACGGAACACCACACTGCTTCAAACACAGTCCCGCCGCGCAGACGACACACTATAAGTCACACGGAACACCACACTGCTTCAAACACAGCTCCGCCGCGCAGACAGCACACTGAATATCACACGGAACACCACACTGCTTCAAACACAGTCCCGCCGCGCAGACGACACACTGAATATCACACGGAACACCACACTGCTTCAAACACAGCTCCGCCGCGCAGACGACACACTATAAGTCACACGGAACACCACACTGCTTCAAACACAGCTCCGCCGCGCAGACGACACACTATAAGTCACACGGAACACCACACTGCTTCAAACACAGCTCCGCCGCGCAGACGACAAACTATAAGTCACACGGAACACCACACTGCTTCAAACACAGCTCCGCCGCCCAGACGACACACTATAAGTCACACGGAACACCACACTGCTTCAAACACAGCTCCGCCGCGCAGACGGCACACTATAAGTCACACGGAACACCACACTGCTTCAAACACAGCTCCGCCGCGCAGACAGCACACTATAAGTCACACGGAACACCACACTGCTTCAAACACAGTCCCGCCGCGCAGACAACACACTATAAGTCACACGGAGCACCACACTGCTTCAAACACAGTCCCGCCGCGCAGACAACACACTATAAGTCACACGGAACACCACACTGCTTCAAACACAACTCCACCACGCAGACAACACACTATAAGTCACACGGAACACCACACTGCTTCAAACACAGTCCCGCCGCGCAGACAGCACACTGAATATCACACGGAACACCACACTGCTTCAAACACAGTCCCGCCGCGCAGACGACACACTATAAGTCACACGGAACACCACACTGCTTCAAACACAGTCCCGCCGCGCAGACGACACACCGATCACACGGAACACCACACTGCTTCAAACACAGTCCCGCCGCGCAGACAGCACACTATAAGTCACACGGAACACCACACTGCTTCAAACACAGTCCCGCCGCGCAGACGACACACCGATCACACGGAACACCACACTGCTTCAAACACAGTCCCGCCGCGCAGACGACACACCGATCACACGGAACACCACACTGCTTCAAACACAGCTCCGCCGCGCAGACGACACACCGATCACACGGAACACCACACTGCTTCAAACACAGTCCCGCCGCGCAGACAGCACACTGAATATCACACGGAACACCACACTGCTTCAAACACAGCTCCGCCGCGCAGATGACACACTATAAGTCACACGGACCACCACACTGCTTCAAACACAGCTCCGCTGCGCAGACGACACACTGAATATCACACGGAACACCACACTGCTTCAAACACAGTCCCGCCGCGCAGACGACACACCGATCACACGGAACACCACACTGCTTCAAACACAGTCCCGCCGCGCAGACGACACACTATAAGTCACACGGAACACCACACTGCTTCAAACACAGTTCCGCCGCGCAGACGACACACCGATCACACGGAACACCACATTGCTTCAAACACAGTCCCGCCGCGCAGACGACACACTATAAGTCACACGGAACACCACACTGCTTCAAACACAGTCCCGCCGCGCAGACGACACACTATAAGTCACACGGAACACCACACTGCTTCAAACACAGTCCCGCCGCGCAGACGACACACTATAAGTCACACGGAACACCACACTGCTTCAAACACAGCTCCGCCGCGCAGACGACACACTATAAGTCACACGGAACACCACACTGCTTCAAACACAGCTCCGCCGCGCAGACGACACACTATAAGTCACACGGAACACCACACTGCTTCAAACACAGTCCCGCCGCGCAGACGACACACTATAAGTCACACGGAACACCACACTGCTTCAAACACAGCTCCGCACGCGCAGACGACACACTATAAGTCACACGGAACACCACACTGCTTCAAACACAGTCCCGCCGCGCAGACGACACACTATAAGTCACACGGAACACCACACTGCTTCAAACACAGTCCCACCGCGCAGACAGCACACCGATCACACGGAACACCACACTGCTTCAAACACAGCTCCGCCGCGCAGACAGCACACTATAAGTCACACGAAACACCACACTGCTTCAAACACAGTCCCGCCGCGCAGACGACACACCGATCACACGGAACACCACACTGCTTCAAACACAGTCCCGCTGGAGTCGCTATACCATCCACACAAGACCAGGCACAACCCCACTCCAATCACAGACCCAATATCGTCAGTGCCGCCCTTGGTCGACATCTGAGCTCCTGCGCCGACAATAAACCCACTAAGCGCAGCGGATGTCCCGCGGTTCCTGTGAACAGCACAACCAGGCCGTTCCTGCTACCATGAAGCGTGAATATACCACCAGCGACCACAGTGACCGTACTGGACGTGTTGGCTCCTCAATATACCACCAGCGACCAGTGACCGTACTGGACCTGTTGGCCCCTTACCTGCACCAGGTCGCGAGTCACGCTCTTGATGAAGGTGCGCTCGCGGGCGCCGCGCGCCATGGCCATGTTGGCCAGCGCCGTCAGACGGAAGTACACCTCCGACTGGCTCATGTGTACCAGCTGGTGCTCGAACATGGCGTGGAACGTCGGCGAAAAGATCTCCGCCGCCCACACTGCAGCACAGACACGCACGAGTCTCTATTTAAGGACACCAGTTATATCACCATTCATCAGCAGTCAGTCGGCTGTCATGGTCAGCCATCAGTTATACCATCAGCAGTCAGCAGTCAGCAGTCAGCAGTCAGCAGTCAGCAGTCAGCAGTCAGCAGTCAGCAGTCAGCAGTCAGCAGTCAGCAGTCAGCAGTCAGCAGTCAGCAGTCCGCGGTCAGCAGTCAGCAGTCAGCAGTCAGCAGTCAGCAGTCAGCAGTCAGCAGTCAGCAGTCAGCAGTCAGCAGTCAGCAGTCAGCAGTCAGCAGTCAGCAGTCAGCAGTCAGCAGTCAGCAGTCAGCAGTCAGCAGTCAGCAGTCAGCAGTCAGCAGTCAGCAGTCAGCAGTCAGCAGTCAGCAGTCAGCAGTCAGCAGTCAGCAGTCAGCAGTCAGCAGTCAGCAGTCAGCAGTCAGCAGTCAGCAGTCAGCAGTCAGCAGTCAGCAGTCAGCAGTCAGCAGTCAGCAGTCAGCAGTCAGCAGTCAGCAGTCAGCAGTCAGCAGTCAGCAGTCAGCAGTCAGCAGTCAGCAGTCAGCAGTCAGCAGTCAGCAGTCAGCAGTCAGCAGTCAGCAGTCAGCAGTCAGCAGTCAGCAGTCAGCAGTCAGCAGTCAGCAGTCAGCAGTCAGCAGTCAGCAGTCAGCAGTCAGCAGTCAGCAGTCAGCAGTCAGCAGTCAGCAGTCAGCAGTCAGCAGTCAGCAGTCAGCAGTCAGCAGTCAGCAGTCAGCAGTCAGCAGTCAGCAGTCAGCAGTCAGCAGTCAGCAGTCAGCAGTCAGCAGTCAGCAGTCAGCAGTCAGCAGTCAGCAGTCAGCAGTCAGCAGTCAGCAGTGGTAACAGTCCCCGGTCAGACTAACGACACCGTCAGAAACACTACCAGGCCGAGGCTCCGGTAGTAGTGGGAGTAAAGGAATCACGATGGCAGAACACTGACATCAGCTGTAAGGCATCGTGTTGACTACGGTGTGCCGTTGGACGGCGCAGACATCACTATAAGAAACGCTTCATCATGACGACTAATTACTGATGACACGCCTGTGATCTGTCTGCGTCTGCGTGTCAGTGTCTGCCCGCCTGACTGACCGTCCTCCTAGTCGTCTGCGTGTCAGTGTGTCTGCCCGCCTGACTGACCGTCCTCCTGATCGTCTGCGTGTCAGTGTCTGCCCGCCTGACTGACCGTCCTCCTAGTCGTCTGCGTGTCAGTGTGTCTGCCCGCCTGACTGACCGTCCTCCTGATCGTCTGCGTGTCAGTGTCTGCCCGCCTGACTGACCGTCCTCCTGGTCGTCTGCGTGTCAGTGTCTGCCCGCCTGACTGACCGTCCTCCTGATCGTCTGCGTGTCAGTGTCTGCCCGCCTGACTGACCGTCCTCCTGGTCGTCTGCGTGTCAGTGTGTCCTCCTGGTCGTCTGCGTGTCAGTGTGTCTGCCCGCCTGACTGACCGTCCTCCTGGTCATCTGCGTGTCAGTGTCTGCCCGCCTGACTGACCGTCCTCCTGGTCGTCTGCGTGTCAGTGTGTCCTCCTGACTGACCGTCCTCCTGGTCGTCTGCGTGTCAGTGTCTGCCCGCCTGACTGACCGTCCTCCTGGTCGTCTGCGTGTCAGTGTGTCTGCCCGCCTGACTGACCGTCCTCCTGGTCGTCTGCGTGTCAGTGTGTCCTCCTGGTCGTCTGCGTGTCAGTGTGTCTGCCCGCCTGACTGACCGTCCTCCTGGTCGTCTGCGTGTCAGTGTGTCTGCCCGCCTGACTGACCGTCCTCCTGGTCGTCTGCGTGTCAGTGTGTCCTCCTGGTCGTCTGCGTGTCAGTGTGTCTGCCCGCCTGACTGACCGTCCTCCTGGTCGTCTGCGTGTCAGTGTGTCTGCCCGCCTGACTGACCGTCCTCCTGGTCGTCTGCGTGTCAGTGTGTCCTCCTGGTCGTCTGCGTGTCAGTGTGTCTGCCCGCCTGACTGACCGTCCTCCTGGTCGTCTGCGTGTCAGTGTGTCCTCCTGGTCGTCTGCGTGTCAGTGTCTGCCCGCCTGACTGACCGTCCTCCTGGTCGTCTGCGTGTCAGTGTGTCCTCCTGGTCGTCTGCGTGTCAGTGTGTCTGCCCGCCTGACTGACCGTCCTCCTGGTCGTCTGCGTGTCAGTGTGTCCTCCTGGTCGTCTGCGTGTCAGTGTCTGCCCGCCTGACTGACCGTCCTCCTGGTCGTCTGCGTGTCAGTGTGTCCTCCTGGTCGTCTGCGTGTCAGTGTGTCTGCCCGCCTGACTGACCGTCCTCCTGGTCGTCTGCGTGTCAGTGTGTCCTCCTGGTCGTCTGCGTGTCAGTGTCTGCCCGCCTGACTGACCGTCCTCCTGGTCGTCTGCGTGTCAGTGTGTCCTCCTGGTCGTCTGCGTGTCAGTGTGTCTGCCCGCCTGACTGACCGTCCTCCTGGTCGTCTGCGTGTCAGTGTGTCCTCCTGGTCGTCTGCGTGTCAGTGTCTGCCCGCCTGACTGACCGTCCTCCTGGTCGTCTGCGTGTCAGTGTGTCCTCCTGGTCGTCTGCGTGTCAGTGTGTCCTCCTGGTCGTCTGCGTGTCAGTGTGTCTGCCCGCCTGACTGACCGTCCTCCTGGTCGTCTGTGTGTCAGTGTGTCCTCCTGGTCGTCTGCGTGTCAGTGTCTGCCCGCCTGACTGACCGTCCTCCTGGTCGTCTGTGTGTCAGTGTGTCCTGGTCGTCTGCGTGTCAGTGTGTCATCCTGGTCGTCTGCGTGTCAGTGTGTCCTCCTGGTCGTCTGCGTATCAGTGTGTCCTCCTGGTCGTCTGCTTGTCAGTGTGTCCTCCTGGTCGTCTGCGTATCAGTGTGTCCTCCTGGTCGTCTGCGTATCAGTGTGTCCTCCTGGTCGTCTGCGTGTCAGTGTGTCCTCCTGGTCGTCTGCGTATCAGTGTGTCCTCCTGGTCGTCTGCTTGTCAGTGTGTCCTCCTGGTCGGCTGCGTACCAGTGTGTCCTCCTGGTCGTCTGCGTGTAGTGTGCCTGCCCGCCTGACTGACCGTCCTCCTGGCCGTCTGCGTGTCAGTGTGTCCTCCTGGTCATCTGCGTGTCAGTGTGTCTGCCCGCCTGACTGACCGTCCTCCTGGTCGTCTGCGTGTCAGTGTGTCCTCCTGGTCGTCTGCGTGTCAGTGTGTCCTCCTGGTCGTCTGCGTGTCAGTGTGTCTGCCCGCCTGACTGACCGTCCTCCTGGTCGTCTGCGTGTCAGTGTGTCCTCCTGGTCGTCTGCGTGTCAGTGTGTCTGCCCGCCTGACTGACCGTCCTACTGGTCGTCTGCGTGTCAGTGTGTCCTCCTGGTCGTCTGCGTGTCAGTGTGTCTGCCCGCCTGACTGACCGTCCTCCTGGTCGTCTGCGTGTCAGTGTGTCCTCCTGGTCATCTGCATGTCAGTGTGTCTGCCCGCCTGACTGACCGTCCTCCTGGTCGTCTGCGTGTCAGTGTGTCCTCCTGGTCGTCTGCGTGTCAGTGTGTCTGCCTGCCTGACTGACCGTCCTCCTGGTCGTCTGCGTGTCAGTGTGTCCTCCTGGTCGTCTGCGTGTCAGTGTGTCTGCCCGCCTGACTGACCGTCCTCCTGGTCGTGTGCGTGTCAGTGTGTCCTCCTGGTCGTCTGCGTGTCAGTGTGTCTGCCCGCCTGACTGACCGTCCTCCTGGTCGTCTGCGTGTCAGTGTGTCCTCCTGGTCGTCTGCGTGTCAGTGTGTCTGCCCGCCTGACTGACCGTCCTCCTGGTCGTCTGCGTGTCAGTGTGTCCTCCTGGTCGTCTGCGTGTCAGTGTGTCTGCCCGCCTGACTGACCGTCCTCCTGGTCGTGCTGCGGCACTGCCGGCGGCGCGGTGGCCTCCTGTGGCCGGCCAGAGGTGTGGAACAGCCAGAGCAGCTTCCAGGAGGTGCGCGCTGTCAGTCGTCCGAACGGGAAGCTGGCCAGGAAGTGCCAGACGGCCAGACGCGGCGAGCACAGCACGCTCACCGCCGAGCGGCACACGAAACTGTCGTACTCCACCTGACCACAGGCACGGGTCACACGTCACACGTCCGGGTCACGGCACCAGCTACTAGTGCAGCCTGTACCGCCGAGTACACACCACCGCACAATAAGATCGCTAAACAAATTAGACCGCGGCATATCTCCCTGGTCCGGAAATGTATTGTATATCTCCCTGGTTCGCACCAGATGCAGCGTAAAAAGAACGACTGCAACAAGAACGGAATGAATAGCACGCTCAATTATTGACCACATAACGTGGCATGTGTAACGCTTATTACAAATAACGTCCAGATAACGCGCCCTGCCACAAACAGTGCCGCCGTGTACCCGCGCGCCACCCGGTGGGCGCCCGACTGACCAGCAGGCGGCCTTTGGTGGCCATGTCGTCTGATGACGTCACAATGTAGCTCTCCCAGTGATCAGTGACGTAGTGGACCAGGTGCAGCAGCTGGTGACACAGACTGTGACAGGACAGGGGGACCACTGGTCAGAGGGCGACATGACAGCTCAGCAGCACCTCATACCTCAGCACTTCACAACCCAGCTCACCACTTCATACCTCAGCTCAGCACTTCATACCTCAGCTCAGCACTTCATACCTCAGCACTTCATACCTCAGCTCAGCACTTCATACCTCAGCTCAGCACTGCATACCTGAGCTCAGCACTTCATACCTCAGCTCAGCACTTCATACGTCAGCTCAGCACTTCATACCTCAGCTCAGCACTTCATACCTCAGCTCAGCACTTCATACCTCAGCTCAGCACTTCATACCTCAGCTCAGCACTTCATACCTCAGCTCAGCACTTCATACCTCAGCTCAGCACTTCATACCTCAGCTCAGCACTTCATACAGCACTTCATACCTCAGCGGGAAATATACATGGTTTTTGGTGCATAGACATATTTAGGCCTCGTATGCGTTGCATACATTTACTAGCATTGGAAATTTTGGGTGGAAAACGACACCCTATGGTACTATTTTTCCACTCTTTTTCCTGGGTTTTATTGTGAATTTTCTACTCCTTATTTCAAAATGTATTATTTTTTAACGTAATTCTTACGAGCGATCGCTGACGAAGATATGCAAAATACATATCGAAAGCTCCGAGTCGGAACGACTTAACTATTGTGGAGAAAGTCCACATTATAACGTAATTATGTATTGGATATATTGGATACATGTATTATGTATTGGAACCCTAATTCTGATTTATGAATGCAATGATAGGAACAGCCTGTGGAGGGAAAGACTGATAAGAATTTGCATAGATAATAACTAATTCTGGTAAGCGGGTAATTGGGTATTGATAAAGCCGAGTACATGTGTTTTTTGGCTCAATTTTCCACTGCTTATGTTTTTTTTGCCAGAATTTTCATCTCCGCACCCCAGCTCCAAAGCAATCCTAGGACCCGGACATTTACTCAATCTGTGTTCAACCTATTACTGCCTCAGCCGTTTGTTGAGCTGTTTGTGCGGCTGGTTACCGTTTGTTGAGCTGTTTGTGCGGCTGGTTACAGTTTGTTGAGCTGTTTGTGCGGCTGGTTACCGTTTGTTGAGCTGTTTGTGCGGCCGGTTACCGTCTGTTGAGCTGTTTGTGCGGCCGGTTACCGTTTGTTGAGCTGTTTGTGCGGCTGGTTACCGTTTGTTGAGCTGTTTGTGCGGCCGGTTACCGTTTGTTGAGCTGTTTGTGCGGCTGGTTACCGTTTGTTGAGCTGTTTGTGCGGCTGGTTACCGTTTGTTGAGCTGTTTGTGCGGCTGGTTACCGTTTGTTGAGCTGTTTGTGCGGCTGGTTACCGTTTGTTGAGCTGTTTGTGGGTGGTGCCGCTGTACTCGGTGAGGCCGGCGGCCAGCAGGGCGATGATCTGCGAGGTGCAGGCGAACAGGCGCAGCATGTCGTCACAGCCGGAGAGCGAGGCGTCGTACACGTCAGCTCCGTCCGGTCCGGAGCCCATCCGCAGCAGGTGGCGAACCACGTCCGCCCATGGCAGCTGACCGGCACAGGTCACACAGCAGTCAGGTCAGTGGTCAGGGCAGCGGTCAGGTCAGGGATCAGGTCAGGGGTCAGGGCAGGGGTCAGGGCAGGGATCAGGGCAGGGGTCAGGGCAGGGGTCAGGTCAGGGGTCAGGTCAGGGGTCAGGTCAGGGGTCAGGTTAGTGGTCAGTCAGGGGTCAGTCAGGGGTCAGTCAGGGGTCAGTCAGGGGTCAGTCAGTGGCCAGTCAGGGCCAGGGGTCAGGTTAGGGGTCAGGTTAGGGGTCAGGTCAGGGGTCAGGTCAGGGGTCAGATCAGGGGTCAGGCTCAGGTCAGGGGTCAGGTCAGGGGTCAGGTCAGGGGTCAGGTCAGGGGTCAGGTCAGGTATCAGACTCAAGGGTCAGGTCGGGGATCAGGCCAGGGGACAGGTCAGGGGTCAGGTCAGGGGTCAGGTCAGAGGTCAGGTCAGAGGTCAGGTCAGAGGTCAGGTCAGAGGTCAGGTCAGAGGTCAGGTCAGGGATCAGGTCAGGGGTCATGTCAGGGGTCAGGCTCAGGGGTCAGGTCAGGGATCAGGTCAGGGATCAGGTCAGGGATCAGACTCAGGGGTCAGGTCAGGGGTCAGGTCAGGGATCAGGTCAGGGATCAGGTCAGGGGTCAGGTCAGGGGTCGGACTCAGAGGTCAGGTCAGGGGTCAGGTCAGGAGTCAGGTCAGGAGTCAGGTCAGGGGTCAGGTTAGGGGTCAGGTCAGTGGTCAGCCAGTGGTCAGTCAGGGGTCAGGTTAGGGGTCAGTCAGTGGTCAGTCAGGGGTCAGGTTAGGGGTCAGGTCAGGGGTCAGGTCAGGGGTCAGGTCAGGGGTCAGGTCAGGGGTCAGGTCAGGGGTCAGGTCAGGGATCAGGTCAGGGATCAGGTCAGGGATCAGGTCAGGGGACAGGTCAGGGGTCAGGCCAGAGGTCAGGTCAGAGGTCAGGTCGGGGGTCAGGTCAGGGATCAGGTCAGGGGTCAGGTCAGGGGTCAGGTCAGGGGTCAGGTCACGGGTCAGGTCAGGGGTCAGGTCAGGGGGTCAGACTCAGGGGTCAGGTCAGGGGTCATGTCAGGGATCAGACTCAGGGGTCAGGTCAGGGGGCAGGTCAGAGGTCAGGTCAGGGGTCGGGTCAGGGGTCAGGTCAGGGGTCAGGTCAGGGGTCAGGTCAGGGGTCAGGTCAGGGGTCAGGTCAGGGGTCAGGTCAGGGGTCAGGTCAGGGATCATCAGGTCAGGGGTCAGGTCAGGGGTCAGGTCAGTGGTCAGGTCAGGGGTCAGGTCAGGGGTCAGGTCAGGGGTCAGGTCAGGGGTCAGGTCAGAGGTCAGGTCAGAGGTCAGGTCAGGGGTCATGTCAGGGGTCAGGTCAGGGGTCAGGTCAGGGGCAGCACCACGTCCGCCCACTGCAGTTGGTGACGCAGGACACACAGGAATGACGGGACAGACCGGGAGAAGTTCGGATCGTTCAACGATGGCTGATACCCGTGCACGCCATCCGGGAGACGGCTGACGATCTGGTGCAAACTAGCCATAAGTTCGCACCGAGTTTAGGTGCTGGTCAGCTACAATTATCCGGCTGCCAAGCAATGAAACACGCTGGCTGGCGATCGTATAGAGCGGTGTGACTGCATGTCACCATCGATTCACCAATTGTCCTGCTGCCAAGCAATGAAACACGCTGGCTGGCGATCGTATAGAGCGGTGTGACTGCATATCACCATTGATTCACCAATTGTCCTGCTGCCAAGCAGTGAAACACGCTGGCGATCGTATAGAGCGGTGTGACTGCATATCACCATTGATTCACCAATTGTCCTGCTGCCAAGCAGTGAAACACGCTGGCGATCGTATAGAGCGGCGTGACTGCATATCACCATTGATTCACCAATTATCCGGCTGCCAAGCAATGAAACACGCTGGCTGGCGATCGTATAGAGCGGTGTGACTGCATATCACCATTACACTGTCGCCAATCCAGACGTCAGTTAAGCTCACCTGGCAGGAAGGTCAGTCAGCTATACTGTACGATGATAAGATGTGAGAGCAGAGGCAGAGGTGTTTCATTCAGAATGTGTGCATGCTTGTTTCCTCTATGGTCACGTTAAGTGACCTGGCCACCAGAAAGTAAGTGTAACAGTGGAGAATATATTGATATATGTATACATTATAATGAGGATGAGGTTACAGGTGCCAGGGTATGCGTCAGCTGTGAGTTGTCATAGTTAGGACACTGGACACAGGTCAGAGAACACATCGGCCGGATGCCACCACTCAGTCACAGCGTACCCACAGCAGCCTGTGTTCACCTGGTTAAAGATGGCGATCAGGTCTTCCTCCTGCAGTTTGAGGAAGCCGGCCGTCTTCTCGGCCTCGGACTCCTCGTCCTCGAGCATCACCCACTCCTCCTCCACCGGCCTGTCGTCGTCACCGGGCTCCGGCGCGCAGTGATGCTGCGCCAGGAACTTGTCGCGTTCCCTGTAACACAGATAGAGACGCACGTTGATCAGAGCCGGTCGACACGGAGCTGCAACAGGAAGCTTCAAGGCCGGCTGGTGAGTGAGTGAGACAATGAAAACATATCACAGTGTGAAACGTCTGAACAATCTAACAGACTCATCCCAAAGAAGACGGGGTTACCTAGCATGTTAAGCTTTCCCACTGGGTAACGGGCAGCCGGCGAATTTTGGCCATTTTCTGTACTTTTGGACCAAAAAATTTTGCTCTTCATTTTTTGTTCTGGAAATGTGCTCTCTTTTCACCTGATCTTACCGACATCATAGTTCAAATCAAATGCCATTTTCTTCACAAGGATTTAATATATATTACAAATCAGGAATATGTTCTTTCCAAGTAAAATCATTTTTCAAAAACGAAAACCTTAATTTTCCTAACAAGAAAATTTTGCTCTCCACCTATGGATTTTTACTCTCCGGGACCAGTCATGACCATGAAACGAAAAATTCACCACTGGTGAGGGGCGAGGGCCTCGCACAGTGTACTTTATGTTTGTTTGTTTGTTTGTTTGTTTGTTTGTTTGTTGGGGCTTAACCCGCGAGTTACTGGGGGGGGGGCTATTTTTGCCCCCCCCCCCCCCTCCCGTTATTTTGCAATAACTCCTAAACGAACACCGGTATCGTCACCAAACTTGCAGTACCTTCTCTCACATCAATTCTACACATGTTGGCAAAAGGAAAAATATGAGGTTATGATAGGTCAACCGGTAATGACGTCATGTTGTGATGTCATGTTCTTCGGTTTTTGTTGCAAAATAATGGTTTGCGGAAAACGCTGTCAAAGGTACGATGTTTGAGATAAACTCAATTGTCTTAAATCAAATTACTGACAATAGACCGGGCTATCAAACTGCTATCTCTGATTTTTTAGGGTTTTGTATTCAAAATTTTGAGAAATCCAAATAATTTTTTTTAAAATAATTTTCAAGAAAAATCATAATTATCCAAAAACCGGAATATATGTGATCGAGACGTGTGCAGTGAATATGTGTACCAAATTTGAAGTCGATATCTTCAAACATGACTGAGTTATGACCTTTAAATGACAAAAATCGACCACCTCTCAGCATTACTATGCATAAAAAACGCATTTCCATTTTTGGTTTTTACTTCTATTTATATGGAACAAACAATGTTCTGTTATTTTACGCGTTCTAGACGAAAAACAAACCCATAAACATGTGTTACAATGCCTAATGACCGTAATCTGCAGTTTGACCTCGTGACCTCGGATGACCTTGACCTGACCCAAGGTCATATACAGCTTAGAAAGGTACTTAGAAGTGTCAGACACACGAATAATACCGATTTATCGACAGCTTATGCGTTTAATATCGCAATTTTGCGCGACAATTCCATCCATCGAGACCTTTTGACACGGTCAAACATTTTGTACTTGACCTGACCTGTGACATCATCGGTGACCCCGAGGTCAACAATATTATGTTTCCCTCGATAAATTTCCCAGGGATATCGAATGCCGTTTGAATTTTTACATTCGGTCCAGTAGTTCCGGAGATCCGAGGGGGGGGGGGGGCAAAAAATAGCCCCCCCCCCCCTCCCCCCGTAAGTCGCGTTATGAAATATACCCCAGTAACTCGCGGGTTAAGGGCGCGACGACTGCATGGTCAATTTGCGCCCGCACAGTGGAGTTCTTTAATGTCATCAATGACACATATCAATCAGACCAGAGCCACATGATCCAGCAGCGGGCAGTGTAAGACGCACTCAGCAGTGATGGCCTACGTTACGCTACGGTATAGTTTTTGGTAACCCGTAGCTCAAGAAATCGTTCCGTAGCGTAATCGAAGCATTTCGTAGCGTACGACCGAAAAATATTTAAATAACGTAACTGTAGTGTTTAGTTATTCAGTTCAGTTATGTTAAAAGCCGTACGGGAAATGTTACATGTTAACCGTAGCGGCGCTCGCTCTCCCCTGGCGGTGGCGTTGTAAGCTATAGTTAATGGGGCTTCCGTATGTCAAGACTGTGTCAAGGTCGCGGCGAGGTCGGCCGGCAGTCAGTCGAGTTGGAGTGGAGTCGTGCGTCGGACTGTAGCGCGGAGGTGCGCTGGCTGTGTGCCAAGGGTGGCTGGATGTGTGCCAAGTGGCAAGTACTTTAAGTTGAAGTCTTTTGCAGTTACCATTGAGTTTAAATACACACCAGAGTGGAGCGCTTCTGTGTCAGTGGTGACTGAAGGAACGGCGAACAGAACAGTAACTGCTACGCAAGATATTTCGTAGCATATCGCCAACATCGCCCCCGGGCAAACATTGCCCCCCCCCCCCCGACATTTAAGGAGGCCCCATACAAACAAAGGGAGACCCCTTGCAAATATACCTAAATACTGAGCAGTTCCAAAATACATAGACCATAGAATTGAGTTTAGAGTCGCCCATTAAAATAACAACTGGGAGATGTTCGAGAAGGCACCTAAAAGATAAGCGTGACAAGCTCCAAGGAGGCCCTTAAAATACAATTGAGCCAAACAAAAAACGAAACAACAAAAAACACAAGCTCCAACTAGCCTCAAGATATTGCCGCCACAAGCAACAAGAAGGCCGCGAAAAGACAGCCGAGGCAAGCTCCCAAGATGCCCCTAAAAAGACAATCTGTATAGCCCCCACAGAGACCCTTTCGGCAATAACCGGGAAAGCTGTTCATGGGATACTTCAGAGAAGGCTTCTAAAAGCACAACTTAATTCCAAGGAGGCCCCTAGGAAGACAGTCGGGAATATGTTTTAAGGCCCCCACGAAAATAACTGGGGAGTCTCTTTCTCAAATGGGCCCTCTGATTTTGGTATGCACATCGACGGCGACCTATTTAGCGTCGGCGATTTGTTTACAAAGTCATTGTCATGCTTCTCAGCGCACTTAACCATTGTGGCGAGTTGTTCCTGATTAGTATACCCAAGTCCCGTAGCAGGCTTTGTTAATGACGTCATTGGTGCCATTCTTGTGTAGCATTGCAAAATATATCTGATTTTGAGTTGAAAGCTAATTAAAGACTTATTCGAATTATTGTTTTTAAGTTTGAATTTTCTTGTTAATCATTATTAAAGGTATTTTATCACTGTATTTCATAGTAGTTGACACTTCAGAAACTTGTGACGTAATAATATTGTATCCAATATGCATTTCCCTCACCTTTTGCTTTTGTGGCGCAGTGCCGAGTGCTTTGCGAATACTAGCTTGGCTGGGGTTCAATTCATTCCGTCCTTATTTTATTCGAGTTGGTATAGTTTGCATGTTGTTGTCATTCATGACTTTACTGATAGTCAGTCATGCATCACGGATGCTTCACGGATTGTTTCACGGATCAGAGCGCTGCTCGAACGCACGCTAGTAGCGCTAGTAGCGCTTTCGTTCTCCATGGCAACCAGGCGTGAGCCAATAAAAAGGCAGAACGTATTCCCTTTCTGGCTTTTGATTGGCTGACGCCTGGTTGCCATGGAGAACGAAAGCGCTACTAGCGTGTGTCCGAGCAGCGCTCAGTTTGATCGGAAACGTCACAGAGCCTCCAAAAGTGCCGCACTCGATGTAAATAATGGTAGGGAAGGACGAATTTGTCAATGACCTTCATGAAGTACACAAGGTACTTGTTTTGTATTTTTTCCAAACTTCCAACTTTGAATTTGGGAATAATTTTATTTCATTCTTAAATTTAAATAAAATAATGTTAAAACCATAATGGTAGCTTAAGAAATTGTTGCTAACAAAATCAAAAGGTCATTATTTCCCTTTAACTCGCCGTTGAATGGCGTCTCAGTCAGACTGGTTATTGATTCAACTTGTTCTGGAACGATTCAATCGCGATTCATTTTGGAACCTGAATGATTCAATCACCGTTCGATTCATGGATACGATTTTGAGAATTGACTCTTTCCAATTCAACTTTGTTTTTAATCGATTCACATTTGCTTCAACATTGAAATATACCTATATGTTGAATTTATGTCAAATCAATAAAAACGGAAACATACATATTATGATCATTAAAACATTGTTACAGCAATCATATTTCAGTATAAATTAATGTACCCACTGGGACCACATTGCATTTGCACAATTTACCATGTGCACTTCAATCGTTAACCCGGCATTGGCTAGGGTCTCAGCCGAACGCCATTGGCTGGGGGACGTTTTTCGCCCCCCGCCCCCCCCCCCCCCGTTATCTGCCGAACCAATAACCGCAGCGAGACGCGCAATGCGCCAATCGAACGCTCTCAATAAGAAGCATCGAAAGCATACACGAAATTGTCAAAATAAGGTCACATGTCAGGTCACGGTCAGGTGAAAGATAAAATTGAGATATTTGAGTTTTTGGGCCATACTCTCCATCCAAAGCCTTAGATTGCGACTATTATCGCACAAAGTGCTCTCAAAGGTATAATACATATCCCGCATAAGCAAAAGTGAAATTGTAAGCAAGGACCTCACGGTTAAGGTCAGGTCACAAAAGGTCACAGGTCTAGGAAAGCCATGCAACATATGTTGTATGGGTTATTTTACACGTATATTTCGACAGTAGCAGTCATTGTCCCAATCTGACACCATATAGAAACTAGGGTCAAGGTCAGGTCAAATAAGGTCAAATTTTGACATTGAAAAATATAAATAAAGAAGGCATGTATCTAGACCATTTTTGTCTCAGAAATACAATGATGGCATTTATTTGTTTGCATCTAGTCACTAAAAGCCAAAAACGCAATTTCAAAATATGACGTCACAAGTTACTCATACCTAGGGAGCGATAAGTCAGTCAAAAATAAAGACATTGCTTTTAAATTTGGTTTGAGTATTATCCACATGTGGCTATTCAACACATCTTCCGGTTTTTTGAAAATGTTTGAAAATGTAGATTTTTAGGGCATTTTTACCAAAACAATTTGTTTTTGTCAAAAAACAAATAAAAAAAAACTGAGTAATTTTGTAGCCCTTGCTATTTGCTATCTTTGTCGTTTTTCGATTGCATTCTCTTCTAATATGGCATTTGTACGGCCTACTAAAGTTTAGCTGATTTTGGTGTCAAACTCGTATGTAGTGACGTCACGAAATTCGCTATATTTCGAAAAATTCGACGAAATTTCTTCATTTTCACACAGAAGACGTATAATTGATGAAAGGGAAGGTACCTGAGATTTCACGTCAATAGCGCTATTAGTTTCTGAGCTTTTGCGAAAGTTCGTCAGGGGGGCGAAAAACGCCCCCCCCCCCCCCCAGCCAATGGCGGGTTAAGAATCGTTAAATCTTTTGATTCAATCAGCCTTGATTCCATGCGGGTTTTGATTCAATCACGATTGATGCATCAAAAAATCTGGTGGTGAATTGATTCTGTTTTTATTCAAGGGATTTCCATTGAACGATTTCAATCGATTCCATCAGAGTCGAATCAATAACCAGTCTGGGACTCTCAGCCGAAAGTTGTTGACTGCGGGGAAAATGTTGCTCCTCAGTCGAGACGCGTATACTGTGTCACGAACGTTTTGAAAATTCAAGAAAATGGTTTTGCACCAAATGTAGTGTGCTATTTTTTTACGTTCTTTAGTATGCAAAAAGCCAAAACTTTTTACGGTATATTTTAAGTTAAACTTAGTTTCCATCAAACTCGTAGATAATGACGTCACTGAATTTGCAGTATCATAAAAGAATTTCTCGAAATCTTTATCAGTTTGAAATACTTTGAAAATACTTTGAAACACTTTGTAATACTTTTAAATACTTTACAGTACTTTACAGTACTTTGCAATACTTTGTAATACTTTGAAATACTTAAATACTTTGAAATACGGTTTGAAATTTAAAAAATATATAAATCTAGTCTGAATATTTTGAGTGGAAGGAATTCTGAGATCAGGTTCCGCGGTAATCAGAGCTTGTTGCACGGGCCCTGGCCCCACCATCAGACCTCGCAATTCCTGGGAACCGGCGGGATTTAGAAGCGAAAGTTTGACGTGCCCGAACATACCTGGACAAAGCCCGCCCCGCCCTCTGGCGTCACCTGACCCTGAACGCGACTGCTGCCACCGGCCGCTGTGTCTGGATATAAGTTAGCTATGGCCTTTGCACCAATGATTTTCACTAATGATGATGCTTTGTGTTAGGAATATTTTCGCAACCGTCTGTCACGAAAGAAATGCATGGCGACTGGTTGATAGACAGTTAGAAATCTGGATGAAGAAGAAACCACCGTTACCTACTGTAGATTATAATCCTGATATCTGTTGTATCGTAGTACGATACATTCCAAGCTACGTTTAATACAAAATAGCGTAATCGGAAACGTAGCAAAATATAACGTAACGTAATTCCATAGCGTAGCTTTAGTCCAAAAACCAAACATAGCGTAGCGTAATTCCGTAGCGTAGCGTAGGCCATCACTGGGCCTGGCAAGAGCTTGAGCAGTGAGCAGCCTACAAATATAATGTGAGAAGGTGCTCATCCACCTGCCGGTTCACTCCTCCACTGCTGCCAGGTGTGCCCCTCACCTGACGGGGGACAGCAGGACGGCGAGGGCGGTCATCACGTGGTCCAGGCCGCGCGGCTGGTCGGGCCGCGGCGGCTGCAGCAAAGCCGCCGTCCACGCCGCCGAGCCGCTCGGGCAGCGCAGCGCCTGGTGCAGCAGGAACAGGTGGTCGTTGACGGTGCCGAGACGCAGCAGCGGCGCCGCCAGCTGCAGCAGCCAGCGGCGCGTCTGCTGCGCGAACCCCGCCTCGGCGTGGCGGCGCTGCTGCGCGAACAGCACGGCGGTGCAGCCGCGCAGCGCCGCCGCGGCCGCCTCGTGTCCGGGCGCAGCGTACTGGAGACGAGGCGCGGCCGGCGGCGGCGCGGCCACCTCAGGGCACCGGCTGGCCACCTGGTGCAGGTACGTCTCTACCTGGAGGCGCGCCAGCAGCACGCTGTAGGCGTGCAGCGCGTACTCCTCGTACAGCAGGCGGCGCAGCGCCGAGAGCGCAGTGCGCAGACCCTGCAGCGCGGCCGAGTCAAACGAGGCGCTGCGGAACTCGTGCGTGGCACTCAGCGCGCGGCCGTCGTCACACTCGGCCTCTGCGCGGACCGTGCGCCGCACCAGCTCCCAGCACTGGGAGCGGCGTGCCTCGTACTGTGCGTGCAGCTCCGTCTGCTGCCTCGCCGCCGCCCGCAGCACCACGCCTGCCCGCCGGTAACCCTCCACCAGCACGGCGAACTCGTCGTCCGGCCGCGCGGCCGGCCCGTACTCGGTAACGAAGTGGTCGGCGTACTCGTGTCGCCGGCGCAGCTCCTCGTTGTGGTAGAAGTCGGCCAGCTGCGCGTCCGTCATCGGCACCACGTCGCGACACAGGAAGGTGAGCAGGTCCTTGTTCTCCGTCTCGAACGAGAACGGACCCTCCGAGATGGAGACCTGGCTGGCGCTCATGGCGAGCGGCACAGACGACTCGGCCGCCGGCGCTGAGGGCTCTACAAGCTCCAGTGACTCACTCCTCCTCATGGGACTCTGCGGGACACACTCCTCCTCAGCATCATCGTCCTGTTCGTCAGCAGCGGCCGGCAGCAGCTCGGCAGCAGCCGCCGCCGCCAGACCGGGCGGGGTCGCCAGGTCCGGATATAGCCACTCCCGGCCGGCGTGCGGCATACTGAGCGCTGTGAACGGCGAGCCGCACGTCTCACTGGCATCAGTGGAGCACAGCGAGGTCAGTTCGGCAGGGTGGGCGGCGGCGGCGGCAGCGGCGGCCTCTGCCTCGGCTCCGAGCAGTGACGGTGGTGTGCCCCCGCTCTCCAGCCGAGCGGGACGGCCCGGCACCGAGACGGTGACGCCGGTGGGTGCCGACAACAGTTCGGCGGCGTCACTAGCCAGCTCCGTGTCCGCGAGCGAGGGCCCGTCAGCGGTCGGCAGCCTCGTGTCCGCGAGCGAGGGCTCGGCAGCGGTCGGCAGCCTCGTGTCCGCGAGCGAGGGCTCGGCAGCGGTCGGCAGCCTCGTTCCAGCCTCCAGCACTGCCATCGTCACGACTGGTGTGTTTGTGGCCGCTGCAGCCGGACACGGCGAACGATGGCGTGCACGAGCTTTGGTCTGAACAACATGGAGGGACAATGGACATTGTGACAGATCAGTTTCAATGAAATTCATATATGAAATGTATTGAGGCTGAAATGCCACAAGCCTTGTTTGATAAATTTGGTATTTTACACTGCAAGGCAAAGTCAAATTTGTGATACTATGAGACACAAATGTTGCCAGTTCAGAAGAATTAAATTAGAAAAAGAAAGAACACTTTAACCTAAACCTAAACAATCATGTATGCACAGTAAATGTTATTTGAAAGACAAACCATAAATAATATACTTTACTCTTTTGATTGAAGAAAAACAAGTTATCACCATTGAGGTCTGTGAAATTCCATTAAGACTTATAAATAAGAAAGTAAAAATTAAATAATGAAAGCTGGTCATTATCACAATAACTTGCAATTGGAGAGAAAAAAAATGTAGGAAACTATGGAGAAAAATTTGCAACATACCTTAGATTTTCCTTTCTGCTTCTTTACAGCTTCCATTCTTAATAACAGCTGAGAAAAAAAAACACTAATAGTAAACACTAATACTATCTGTAACCAGACATGACATATAGTGTTATTTACAATATCAAAATACACCCAAATGAGACAAGTTATCTTCATATGCTGACTTCTCATATAGGTACCAGCATAGTGATTACTATAGTGTATTAGAAGCATCAGGTTTGATGTCATTTTTTGTTTTGTTGTTTGTTAATTATGGACAACACATAACATAACAATAGATTATCTGGCTGTTATTTCAATAGATATGCACAACAAAATGGATGGAAAATTATAATTTAAGTTTGTTCATTCTTTTTAGCTCTGCTGATTGATAATTGATTAATACAAAATAATTTCAGGACAACATATATCAGGATACTATATACCTGAGGGCGACGCCTTTGGGGGTGTCGGGGACCGACGGTTGTTTTAAAATGTGTTCTCGAAATCTTGAAAGTGGTGGAGACTGGACCCCTTTCAAAACAGCAGCACGTGCGTCCTTGTGACCCACACATCGTATCACGTGGTCATACCAAGCACTGTCACAGAGTAAGCTTAGCAACTACCCGTGAAACATTGTGTGACCCGACTGGGATTCGAACCCACGATCTTTCCATTGGTGAGTATCTTTCTCAAAGGACTCTTTATGTTACCCCAACCAAATTTGACACCAAGATACCCAGTGGGATGGCAGCCAGGAGCTAGAGAAGTTGGATTTTGCGAAATGTTCTGAAATTTTATAGAAACCCACAAAAATCTCAATAAAGGAGGACCCCGGGCAAAACAACTATGCCACGTGCAGATTGCCCGTCGGTCACTTACTCCTGTTGCACAACAGCAATGGCCTCATGTTGTAACAACAGGTCGCTGTGGTCTGCACCTATTCGCCCATGGGCAAAGTACATCACCCTTGAAAATATCCTAAATGGAGGAGCCCTGGTGATACGAAACTAGAACGTGCGCGGCTGATCCCCTCCCACTGACCCTCCTAGAGCTACCGGTCCCCGATTCGGAGCACTGCAATAAACCAGGGCCTCTGCAGGGCTGACCAAGTGGCCAAATGTCGAAAAATTGGGGTGCGTAGACATATTCAAGGTCACGTGGCACGTGAATTCGATTTTGGCCAGGGTAGAGACCCCCACCGGCATGTGGGTATCCACCAATAGCTGATATTCAGAAAATTTAGGGAAAATCTATCGATTCATTTTTTTGCTAGGGGCCATCTTGGTTTGGCGAAATCCTGGCTACGTGCCTGACTTCAAGGCAGGTACCATAGGGCATAGATTATCTTAAATATGGACCAATCTTCTTATCCAATGAATTAAGTATTCAAGCAAGTGACATTTTAAGATGACATACAAAAGTTATCATTATTGCTAGAACCAAAAACTTAACAATAACAAGTAGGTATTGCAAAAGATAACACCATGCCAAGTGATCTGATAAATATTGCTAACATGGGTTAAATGGTATGAAAATATATACTGAAAAAAATACACGCTTTCTGTTATCAACATTCGGCGATTGCGCCGAAAATTTCGGCGAACGTCCAACGTAATTTCATCTAGCGAAAGTTTTGCGAACAGACCCCTGAGATTCTGGTCCAATCCTTCAAGGTCCACGACTGGGCTGTTCCTGCCAGGAGCCTCACCACTGACTTCAAAATTCAGTCGGGGACACTATGGTTAAATTTCATATTTTCGGAAACTTCCATTTTTGGCAAGTGCGTTCCCATTTATATAAGTAATTTCCAAAAATGTCCTAAAAGGCGAAAGTCGGGGGAGCTGGCGAAACAGGTGGCCTCCACCATCGCTCAGCACCTGCCAGCTGTGGACAAACGGTATTGGGTGGGGGTCAGCGGTGACGGTCAGTACCAAAGCAAAGGGTTCACAACCGCCGTTCTGGGCGAGGGGGTGGAGCAGTCAAGAGTGGTACTCCGTGCTCTGGGACGGCGCTCACTGGATGGATCTTGCTATAAAAGACGCACTGAAAGACGGCGACACCCTGATGCCGAGGCTGACGCGGCGCTGCGCGGCCTTCCACACGCTGACTTCACATTTATGTGTTAACCCGCGCACTGCAGGGGCTTTGCGCCGAACACGAACTGCAGGGGGGTTGATTTCCGCCCCCCCCCCCCCCCCCCCCCGAGATCTTGAAAACTACGCAACGTAGCGAGAAGCGGAAAAAGGCATTTGATAGCTTCATACATGTTCTATCGAAAGTATTTCAGTGTTTTTTTAAGTCAGGTCAAAATTGAGGTCACCAGAGGTCATCAAAGGTCAAATTTTCCTGTTTTTTCCTGTTTTAGGACATCGCTCCAGAAATTCCCATATATCTCAGAAACGATGATAGTTAGAAACAAACGGAAAAAACGTCAGTCAGTGAAATTTGTAATCGCTAAGGTGTCTTCAGATTTGATCTCAGGTCAATATTTGAGGCTCCAGAGGTCAAAAAGAAGAAGAAAAATGCCGTTTTTTGCTAAATCGTTTTTTGCTATTAACTTTTTACTTAATGAAGATAACGGAAAACTGTTTATGCCATTGTGTTTATCTTGTCAAGGCAATTTGAATGATATATATGGTGACCTTGTTAAGTCAACTTACCAATTTGACCTAAGGTCAAGGTCAAGTGGTGACCCAAGTAGGGCATGTTGCATATGGGAAGACGTGTCTCGACGAGACAAACACATTGATGTCTGTTTTACTCTTCTATCTGCATTATGTCGAGAGTTATTGACAAAAAAGTGATGGTGACCTCGCATGACCTCAAATGACCCAAGAGGGGTCACTGAACAAAACTTACACGTGGATCATCAAGAATATCCTATAATAACATGATCCAGAAGTAATTGGACTAGTACCATGCATATCCTTGAAATAGGAAGCATTTGTATATTTCCCCATTTACTTATTATGGGGAGGTTAAGAAATTGACCTGACCTTAGGTCACCGATATCAAAATTCCGAGTTATACGAATTGTAAGTACTGATGCCCTCATGACATCCTGTAAGTTTAAACCTGATCGGTGAAAAACTCTGGGTTTGGCACAACTTCAAACATTTTTGGTGGTGGGGTCACTTGACCTGGTCTGGTGACCTGACCTGAGATGACCAGAGCATATTTTTTTTCTCAAAGTGTGCGAAATTGATGTCCTAACAGGTGTATCAAAACCCGGCGGCGCGCAGCGCCGCCGGGTTTTCGCTATCTTTGAAAACCCTGAGGGGGGCGGAAATCACCCCCCTGCAGTGCGCGGGTTAACAGATGGTGTGCATGTGGTGTAGCACCCAATAAATTTCAGCGCAACGGCCATTGCGCCGAAATTTCGGCGCAACGGCTCCACTGAGGCGTCCAGCGTAGTGAGTGTATTGTTTTCGGTCAGGCAACAGTCTAACTCAGATTCTGTTAAACAATGGAAGACATATGTGCATCTGTTTCAGTTTGTTTAGCTTTCAGTGATCTCTTGACCTAGCATCAGCACTTGACACCGACAGTGAGACAGAGATAATGGCAGATACTTTGCAATCAGCATCAATCTAGAACTTAACATGGACTTAACCCGCGCCGTGCCGGGGGGGGGGGGTGTTTAGACGCAACCCCTCCCCCCCCCCCCCCCCCTAAGGTTTTTCGAGGATAGCGAAAAAACGGCGGCGCTGCGCGCCGCCGTTTTTGGCACAGCTGTTTGGCCATCAATTGCGAACATTTTTTTTCTTTAATCGTTGGGTCATCTCAGGTCAGTTCACCAGACCAGGTCATGTGACCCCACCTCCAAAAATGTTTCTGGTCGCACCACAGCCACAGTTTTTGGCCGACCGATTTCGTACTTACAGGATTGCATAAGACCAACAGTACCTACAATACTATATCTCGGATTTTTTTAATCGGTGACCTAAGGTCGGGTCAATTTCGTGACCTCCCCATTATAAGTCAATGGGGAAATAATCAACTGCTTCCTATTCTGAGGATACGAATTATATCAGCCCGATTCCTTCTGGATCATGTTATCATAGGCCATTCTTGAAGTTCCATCTGCAATTTGTGTTTAGTGACCCCTACAGGGTCAGATGAGGTCATCTGAGGTCACCAACACTTGTTTGCCAATAACTCTCTACAAAATCAAGATAGATAAATGAAACTGGCACCAATGCGTTTGTCTCGTCAAGGCACGTCTCCCAATGGTCAACATGACCTAATTGGGTCACCACTTGACCTTGATCTGAGGTCAAATTTCTAAGTTGACCTAACCTGGTTATCATGCATATGAGATGAAACACTTTGACGAGACAAACATGATGGCGTCAAAAGTTTTGCCCTATTGTTGTAGGTAAAAAAATATTTGTGAAAACTGTTTTGCTAAAAAAAATAGTTTTTTTGACATTTGATGAGCTCTCTAGCCTAAACCATTCACCTGAGCTCAAATCTGAGGACACCATGTCGATTGCATTTTTCAAGGGCTTTCCATTGTTGTTTCTGTTTGTTCCTAGCTATCATAGTTCCTGTGCTATATGGGAATATCTGGAGTGAAGTCCTAAAACTTGAAAATCTGACCCTTGATGACCTCTGGTGACCTCAATATTGACCTGAGAGAAGAAAAAATTGACTGAAATAGTTTAAAAATGCATTTTGACGAGCTTTCAAACAGGTTGTTTCATTTTTGTCTACATCCCATAGGAGCCGAGTTGGAGAGGGGTGTTGAAACGGTCCCTCCCCTCTTTTTTTTCTTTTTTTTACCTGTCTTCTCGTCCACAGGCTGTCCCTATCATTACATCCATAACTCAGTATCAGGTTTCCAATTATCCAATACATTTTAAAATAAGGAGTGGGAAATTCACAGTAAAACTCAGGAAAAAGAGTGGAAAAATAGTATCCATAGGGTGTCATTTTCCACCCAAATTTCCCAATGCTAGGACACTGCCAACACAGTACGGGTGAATTATTAGCATGGATTTTTAAACTAGAAAAATGTCATTGTTGTCTCATCCCCAAACCAATTTGAATTCAATATCTGCCTGGATGCCCACTAGGCAGGCATCTGGTTCTCTATTAATGCCTACTATTATAAACACTATTGACTACTATTATTACAACTATTGACAACATGGCCAAAACGAGCGAGACTAGAGTGGGACAGACAGGTGATTGTGTCAACCTTGTTAGAAGTTGTCTAATCAGGTATCAGGTATTCCTGATCAAGTCACCTATTAGAAAGAGCTTGGTAAGAACAGAACACCACATCAAGCTTGAGAAGCTTTGTGCATCCTAAATTGGAGTATGCTAAGGTAGGTACCATATGGTAGGGTAATGTAAGGTAGAACTAATACAAAGTGATATGATGTTGCATTTCAGTGATGATGATGACTAGGGCTTTAGGGCGCCTCAACTACCTGGTTATGTTGCGCCCATCCATTTCAGAGACCCAGTCTCATTATTGAGCCACTCAAGATACAATATGATACAGACATGACACAGGATAAGAACGTGAAACACCAACACTCGATTGGATCGTTTATAGGTATGCCTCATAAGTCATACCAATACTGATGCTAGCCAGCCGATTGCAATTGCAATTGTGTACAGGTCAAGGTCGTCAAAGATCGTTTCAGTCTCATTCATTAGTAGTTAATATCTTGCAAATTACAGTAATGTAAATGCTCGTGGGAACATCTCGGTGGAAACAAAATCGTTGAATCCTCAGTGGACGCTTTGCCACTGCCTTGCCAGTGTCTATGGCCTTGCGCCTTGCCAAAGAAAATCCGAGATGTGTTATTGTTATCAGGGCACTATCAAGGCTATGTAAACCAGGTAGACCGCTCCGGCCGAAAAAGTGGCGACAACTCGTAATTTAGTTGCAACGACCCCGCAGCTCCTGTGACGCGGATGAGGGCCTCGCGGCCGGCCGGCCGGTCGCCTACGTAGGGTTAACGCGTAGACCCCTCCCACTTTTTTGTCGCTTAGTTCCTTTGTTTGTCGGCTGATTTTTAAACTTAAGATGTCTGTCTACCACAAATTAAGCGTTGTATTGGGTGCCGTTGCGAAAATTGGAATCCGACCCAAACTTTTTAAGTTATGGGCCGCAACAGTTTGCTGCCTGGTGATTCCGGCCGGCTGCGTATGTAACATTAACACGCATTCCCCCCGTTTTTTTTCTTCTCTCGCTTGGATCCTTCGTTTACCGGCCGATTGTTAAAATTAAGATGTCTATCTACCACAAATTAAGCGTTGTATTGGGTGCCGTTGCGAAAATTGCAATCCGACCCAAACTTTTTAAGTTATGGGCCGTAACAGTTTGCTGCCTGGTGATTCCGGCCGGCCGCGTATGTAACATTAACACGCATTCCCCCCGTTTTGTTTTGCTGCTTGGTTCCTTCGTTTACCGGCCGATTGTTAAACTTAAGACGTTTATCTACCAAAACTTAAACGTTGTATTGGATTCCGTTGCGAAAATTGCAATCCGACCCAAACTTAAGTTACGGGCCGGAGAAGTTTGCTGCCCGGTGATTCCGTCCGGCCGCGTATGTAACATTAACACGCATCCCCCCCCCCGTTTTTGTTTTTGCTGCTTGGTTCCTTCGTTTACCGGCCGATTATTACACTTTTTTGCCAACTAGTTCAGATTTTGTATTTGTCATCGACACATCAAGTAATCATAAGTTGGTCAAATTCGTCTTACAAGTTACACTACACTACATAACATTCACAACACATTCATCCCCTTTACAGGATCTATTAAACGTACCATATAGTCCACACAGCCACCGTGACCTACACAATCCGCTCGTAGAAGAGCATGTAGGCCTGTACCTTGTGCACCTTGACCAGCGTCACTTCTGTGACGTGTGTGTCACTGACGTGGAACCACCTGCCCGCCTCCAGTTCCGGCTGCTCCGGTTCCGACGCCGGCTGCCGCTCTGGCTTTGGCTGTTCCTGCTCGACCGTCTCAGCACCGGCGTTCTCGGCTGTCTCTGAGGTCACTGAGGCCTGTGCAGCGCTCTGCTCGGCCTGCTCGCACCTACTTCGCAGAGCGTGCGTGCTGTCGCACCTGTCGCGCTGCGCGACGCCCCGCCGCCTCCGCCGCTTTCTTCTCGTTCAGCCAGCGGATGCGAAGCCACAGCCTGGTACTAACGTATTTGCTCACTACCCGCTGGTCCAAGGCCGGCCACCTGGCGAGGATTCGCGCACGAAGGTGCGACTTTATGCCCGGACCGGCCCAATATCGAGATCCCATTTCCTCCCGGCACACTTGTTCTAGGCCCTGCACCGTCCGGAACCATTTCACACTGGGAACAGTCAGGTTCCCCCGGCTGAGGGCACACGTCCACGCTGAGGGCACTTCCTTGAGTGTTGCTGGTGCCACTTCTTGGGATCTAGTCCCCAAGCTTGGGTCAAAGTCCCGACACTTCGCCGCCACGTACCCTGCCACGAACGCGAGAGATTCGTCTGTTGGCGGCATGGGAGTCGAGACCAGGCACGCTCGTTCGGGTTCCGACAGATTCGGCGGGGAGGTTGCAACGTTACCTCTTCAAAGATGATCTCGAGGTCGTCTGCACCCCAGCTCAGCTCCTGGTCGCCCTGCAGATCGGGGCAATCCAGATTGGCCATGGCTTCGTTGGAAACGAATTCTGGACGGATGGTGGGAGGCTGCGAGCTGGATGCTGCCCCGTCCTGGGGCGCCACCACGTCCACTGTGGGCGCCGGACAGTGGTCAGCGCGGAGGTGCGTGAGTTCAGGTGGAGGCTTCCCCATCGGTCCGGCCGTCAGGAACTGTGCCCTTCCGTGACGCTCGGGTCGCTCCATCTGGACAGGCAGTGACGGCCGTCTGCCGCTGGCTGCGATGATCGGCTGTGGAGCCATCATCAGAATGCGCAGCCGGGTCTGGGCCTCAACTGCGTTGGGATGCGTGTTCGCCCCGCACATTGCACGCAGCTGCGAGAAGCAGTTTTCCACCAGGTCCTGGTTCACCCGTGCCGACTTCACGTAGGTGACGCCGAGTCGCCGGACGTCGGACAGGAGACCTGGCAGGGACCGGCAGTTTCGCAGGATGCCCTGTTGGAACGGAAGCTTCCTGCCAGCAGCCCGCTGCCGCTTCCGAACTGGAGCGTGTTCGTCACTGTGGTGCGGCCGCGGCGGGAGCTTGGTGGTGCCGCGCATCAGCGCCTCCATGCTGGCAAGAGCACGGCACTGCTGGCGCTCAACGTCTGGCTGTACGCCAAATGCGCACCGCTCCAGCTTGACATTAGACTTGGTGCGGCTGTTGCAGACGTCGAACCAGCGGTCACAGGTACGGACAGCGAGCGCCTCACTGGCTCGGTGAGGTAGGTAGATTTCTGCCGCTGCCGCTACGTGCTCTGAGAGAAGCTGGGCTGCAAGCCGCACCCGCTGGCTGGTCTGACCTCGACCCTGGAAACAAACCAGTAATGTAATATATTTTTGTTGATATCAATGTTTTATCGATATCGATGTATCAATGTAGAGTCAAAGCGTACCTACTGGAGAAAACTGGCAAGGCTTGATCAATGATCAGTACTCTGAATTTCATATCGCAATGGATTGGGGACATTTCATACAGGGACAGAAACGTTGTGTGGGGAAGTTTAAAGGTTCAAGTCGTGAACAGGGTGAGCTTATCATCAAACTCAGAAGCGAACTGCTAATCCGCATATGAAATTCACAAAAACGGCGCTATATGCTACGCTAGCAGTGTATACATCCAGGGCATACTATCACAATTAGTTATGTTTCTTTTTTGTCAAATGTTGAAGATCGTCCGTAGGCGGTATATGCTTAGCAGGGACATTTTGCTAATGACTTCACAAGGCTGATGCAGGAACTTGCAATGTTACATAATAGTAATGGTAATGTTACAAGAGTACCTACTGAATTCAGACAGATTGACACATATTTACATTGACACAGATCAAGATAAGCCGACACTAGTAGGTAAAACAAACTTACGTCAATGTGGATACGGGTCAGACGCGGGCAAAGCCTCAGCTGTCCGTCGTTGGCCAGCGCAGATGTGCCGCCGGCGGTGGCAGGAGCGCTGCTGGCGGTGGCAGGAGCGCTGCTGGCGGTGGCAGGAGCGCTGCTGGCGGTGGCAGGAGCGCCGCTGGCGGTGGCAGGAGCGCTGCTGGCGGTGGCAGGAGCGCCGCTGGCGGTGGCAGGAGCGCTGCTGGCGGTGGCAGGAGCGCTGCTGGCGGTGGCAGGAGCGCCAGCGGCGGTGGCAGGAGCGCCGTTGGCGGCGAAGGGAGCACCTCTGGCGGGATCGCGGCTGGCTGCCGAGTTGTCCAGTCCCCAGACCTCCTCAAACAGACCGGCATCGAGCACAGTGCCGTCTGGAAGTTGGAGACCGCCAGACAGCACGTGCGTCCGGATGAGTTTCAGCAGGTGTGGGGCGTCGGCGAACACCCATATGTTCCTGCAAAGCAGAGCAATTGATTTCAATTGAAATATTTATAGACAACATGAAGCAGGTGACAAAAGTTGCCCATATGGTACATGACCATTTCTACAAACAATGCATTAAGATTTGTTTTTAAAAAATAGTCCGAGTATTTTAATTAATGGATTTCTGGAATCAGAGGCCTATGATAAGCAGAGGTCAGTTGCGTGGGCCCTGACCCTATCATCCAATAACGTAGTTCCAGTTCAACGACAGAATTTAGTGGCGAATGTTTAATGTGCTAGAAGTTGGAACACGGTCCGCCCAGCTCCTGATTTCATCTGACATGTTTGCGGCCGCTGCCACCGACCGCAGGTCATCCCGGTCAGGAGCGAATATCGAGCGTCGAAGCGACTCGAACCCACCTTGCCAGGATGGGCGAATTTCCATCCCAACGCTCTACCAACTGAGCTACGTGTTGGACGGGAAAGATATATTACAAAGAGAAGACGCACCTTGACATAAGCATATTTAACTAAAACATGCTCACTGCACCTACTCAAGCACACATATATTGCTATTGCTATATGATGATTTATACTGAATGAGACACGCAGTTGTTTAACAGACTGGTTCCGTCTGCAAATAAATAGAAGCTAACTAGTTGATCCTCTCCATATTATATGTTTGCAAAAACATACCTCGCTGGATCCGCTGGGTTGGTAAACCACGTCCGGTGAGCTGTGTCCGAGAAGGCGCTGGTGATCCCCAGATCGGCCCAGAGCCGCTCGTTGGGTGAGGAGGCCATGTCGCTGACCGCGGCGACCACTCGAAGGCCGACGGCCTCCAGCCGAGATATGACGGCTGAGAGCTTGTCAGGCGTCATAGGCTGGTCAAAGTCAAACCAGACTGGCTGCTTCCACGCTGAGGTCAGCCCCCGGACCATGACGAGCTGCATTTTCGAAGCTTCCAACACTACGTCACGTCCCTGGTCGTAACAAATCCGGCTGTCCAGGCTCATCTCGTCGAAGGCAACGACACACAGTCTTCCCATGTCGTCGAGTCCGGTTACGGTGGCCTCCAGTACCCACATCGCCGACTCCATCATGCCGGGAACCATCCGGAAATGCTGGGTCCACTCGGACAGGGTGGTGAAGGACGGGAGCGGGATCCTCATGGAGTCCTTCACGTACTGATATGCCCGCCTCGACAGGACCCGCAGACCCAAAGCCGTCCCGACGTCCTGCTCCGACCAGCGGACACGTCTGCCCGTTGCTGCAGCTCGGCGTTGGGCAGCACTCAGAGGGCCGCTGGCCGCGGCAGCCTGGAGGGCAGCATTCCGGGTGCGCAGTGCCCTGTTCTGTTCCCGGAGCCTCTTCGCACGCTGCTTGGCCTTGCTAGACGTTTGCTGGAGCTGGCGACGGATAACTTTCTCGGCAGCACGACTGCGCTTCAGATCGGCCTTCTTTCGGTCGAGCTCCTGTGCCAGGTCGTGGATCATCTCCAGCGGTGTCTGGACGAGGCAGGATGTTGAATGACCGAGGGAGGATGGGAGTTCGGACCTTACAGGACGAAACATGCCGGAGCGTAAGTAAAAGGTAGGATAATGTTGAGTTGCAACCAACAAACCCCAACCAATGACGCCAACGGACAGTATAATATACGTCCAAATCAGAGCCATAAGCTGGCGCAATTAGTGCAGATCTTCTTGTAAGTATTGGTGGCAACCGTTAGGTGCTTATGCGAGATGATGATTTTGGCTTGGTGGCGCCGCAACTCTTCAGATTATGTGGCGCCCACACTTGTACTCAACTCAATCAATCGACTCAAGTTACTCTCGTCGTGTGGTCAGCACTTCGGGTCCTGATAACGATCAGGGTTCGCTGGCACACCGTACGCTAGCTGTGATGCAAATTGTATACGTAGAGTTGTAGACTAGGTATGCTAACACAACACCACGCATGTCTAGATACTAAACTTGCATCTCAGCTAGCGTACGGTCTGGTGGCGAACCCTGATCCTTATCAGTACCCGAAGTGCAGACCACACAACGAGAGTAACTTGAGTCGATTGATTGAATTGAATACATCTCTCGTGGCGCCTTATGCGAGATGTCCCTATTCTCAAAATTAATATAGGACAAGGAGTGGAGGTTATAGAAGCGCGCACGCGCATGCGCACGCGCACGCGCACGCGCACGCGCACGCGCACGCGCACGCGCACGCGCACGCGCACGCGCACGCGCACGCGCACGCGCACGCGCACGCGCACACCCACACACACTTACCTGATCAAGTCAACAGTTGACCGTTCTGCATGGTCAGCCCCCTGGGAGGCCTGGGAGGCCTGGGCGGCCTGGGCGGCCTGGGCGGCCTGGGCGGCCTGGGCGGCCTGAGCGGTCACCTGGGCGTCGACGTGGTCAGCCTCCTGGGCGACCTGGGCGTCGTGGCCGGCCACCTGGGCGTCGACGTGGTCAGCCCCCTGGGTCACCTGGGCGTCGACGTGGTCAGCCTCCTGGGCGACCTGGGCGTCGTGGCCGGCCACCTGGGTGTCGACGTGGTCAGCCCCTTGGGCGAACTGGGCGGCCTGAGCGGTCACCTGGGTGGCCTGAGCGGTCATCTGGGCGGCCTGAGCGGTCTGGGCGGTCTGGGCGGGCTGAGCAGTCACCTGGGCGTCGACGGTGTCAGACCCCCTGGGCGACCTGGCCGGCCAACTGGGCGTCGTGTGCGACTCCCTGGGCGGTATGGCTCTCTCCAGTAGAGGTGGATGCCCTGCAGAATATTATTTTGCATGCTGTTATTTGTTCATAAATAACCATACACATCCATACATTTTCACTTCAGCCACTTAGTTCATTTTTTCTCACTGTATATGCTGAGCAATTTCGCAAGAAATGTATCAATAAATAACATATTTGATCTATGTAGTGCTTGAGCAAGGAACATTTACTTCTTTGTTTTATTATTATTTTTCAGCTGGCCTCTCCTTCAAATGATGAAAAGGTGTTTTCAACTTTTTTTAAAAGTGAATTTGTGATTACAGATCTTTTGCAAATCAACTCACAGCCTTTTTATTTACAATTCACTCCTCATTAACTTTGCTATATAATATACTCAATTAAAAAAAAAAAAAACTTTTCATCATTTCAAGGACAAATCAACTAAAAAAGAATTTAAAAACAAAGAAATTACATATTTGTTTCCAGAAGAAAACAAAATGAAATGCTCCTGCATGCCATTTGTAAATAAAACTTGTCAACCATTCCAAAATGGTCAGTTCATGTTAAATGACATCAGTAAATGCACTGTTGCCTGTGCTATGGCATGAGACAATAACACACACGCACGCGCACACGCACACGCACACGCACACTCACACGCACACGCACACGCACACACACACGCACACGCACACGCACACGCACACGCACACGCACACGCACACGCACACGCACACGCACACTTACCTGATCAAGTCAACAGTTGACCGTTCTGCATGGTCAGCCCCCTGGGAGGCCTGGGCGGCCACCTGGGCGGCCTGAGCGGCCTGAGCGGTCACCTGGGCGTCGACGTGGTCAGCCCCCTGGGAGACCTGGGCGACGTGGCCGGCCACCTGGGCGTCGACGTGGTCAGCCCCTTGGGCGAACTGGGCGGCCTGAGCGGTCACCTGGGCGGCCTGAGCGGTCATCTGGGCGGCCTGAGCGGACTGGGCGGCCTGGGCAGTCACCTGGGCGTCGACGGTGTCAGACCCCTGAGCGACCTGGCCGGCCAACTGGGCGTCGTGTGCGACTCCCTGGGCGGTATGGCTCTCTCCAGTAGAGGTGGATGCCCTGCAGAATATTATTTTGCATGCTGTTAATTGTTCATAAATAACCATACACATCCATACATTTTCACTTCAGCCACTTAGTTCAGATTTATTTTCTAACTGTATATGCTGAGTCAATTCGCAAGAAATGTATCAATAAATAACATATTTGATCTATGTAGTGCTTGAGCAAGGAAAATTTACTTCTTTGTTTTATTATTATTTTTCAGCTGCCCTCTCCTTCAAATGATGAAAAGTTGTTTTCAAAATTGATTTTTTTTCAAAGTGAATTTGTGATTTTGAAAATCAACTCACAGCCTTTTTATTTACGATTCACTTCTCATTAACTTTGCTATATAATATACTCAATTAAAAAAAAAACTTTCAACATTTCAAGGACACATCAACTAAAAGAGAATTTAAAAACAAAGAAATTACATATTTGTTTCCAGAAGAAAACAAAATGAAATGCTCCTGCATGCCATTTGTAAATAAAACTTGTCAACCATTCCAAAATGGTCAGTTCATGTTAAATGACATCAGTAAATGCACTGTTGTCTGTGCTATGGCATGAGACAATAACTTACACTGCCAGGAGCTCCTGCACTGATCTTCTCTGCTCCTTCAGCTGCCATCTAGCATCTCGTGCCCCACCATCCGCTTCTGACCTGCATCAGAAATGAGCAACATACCAGCACTTGGTAATGATAAAGCAAAGTTAATAAACAGAACACTGAAACATTGATTGGGCAACATTTGTTGGTTATAAAACAAGGAAATAGCAAGATAAAAACTGACAATGCTCTTCTGTATTCACATTGTTTACAAAAAGAATAGATAAAGAGCACACTGATAGGTCCCAATATCAAACAAAACAGACAACTCTGAGCATATCAATGCCTCTTATTTGACACCAAACAAACTTAATTACTCCTGTTAGGTTCTTTCTTGTTTATCATATTGAACATAACATTGGTTGCCCCCTCATAGATCACACACCACAGTGCTGTACCATCAGGCATAGCAACAATTTTATCCATACAATGGGATGTGTTAAGTGACAAAAAAACAGTGTCAATCAAGGCTACTTCTAGAATTTCAAAGCATGTGCTTAGACCTCACATTCATCATGTAATCCAGTGAAAGGATGAGAGCATATTACACAGAACTTAATCATCTTTGCTAGCAACTAGGCAATCCAAATTTGTTTAGCTTAAGCTAGTCAACAAAGCTGGTTCACTTACTGGATGAAGCTTGACCCTGGCAGCTTCAATGAAGGGATGGCACCCTGTTCAAGCCTTCTTTTCTGGGTGTTGTCACTGGTGGTTACTTTGAATTGATGGAACTTACAAAAATCTGATGTCAAAAAGTGTTCAGAGCAAATGGTTCCAGAAGCAGGATTTATTAAATCTTTTCTGCCACACATGTGGATCCATATCTTCCGCACAGACGGGTCCTTGGGAAACCGATGGAATGATATGCTTCGATCTGCACCTTCATCGCCCCTTTGGTGCGAGCTTTTACTGCAGCCTCCAATAGCACAGAAGAGCATCTTGGTATGTCCTGTAATTTTAAGGTGCATTAGTAACATTGATCAAATACCCATAGCAGGATATGACTTTTGTGAAGTACCTACCATGCATCAGCATGTCAATGCCTAAGTAGGTTATTGATATTCATGTTTTTACCTTTGCATACAAGAAGGACACATTGAGCACAAGTTTGAACAACTGTAATACTGAATTTAAATCAAGCTATACAAAATATGTCTAAGCAAAACATCCACCAAGCTCCAATGAACATCAAAACTAGCCAAATGCTGCCCCAGTATGGCAACTGAATTGCGATAACAATACAAATAACACTGATTGAACTTCGTTGGCAAAGTACCATGAGGAGCACCTCCAAAGATGCTCATATTATTATCCTTCCTGACAAGTTTTGTGAGCAAATAATCACATAAATCGAATCAAAATTGATTGACCTTTCACATGAGCATTTCTACAGTTCTCAAAGTTTTCTCAAACTAGAAAAAAAGCCTCGAGAAGCTCCTATACACCCATGCCCTACACACGACGCACCGCGATTAACGTTACGTAAACAAATCATGTTCGGCTATTCTGGCCCTCATCCTCGTCATCGGCTGTTACCCAATGAGCGGCGATAACAGCTGACGCTGATTGGACAAAAATCTGTCAGCAGCGACATCTGGCTAACGATAAAATCAGTGAACACGGTCATGCTGCGGACGTTGCTAATATTTGTCGCCCTTTTTCCCTATGTTAAATAGGCGGAGCGGACCCCCCTGTATATATATATATATATATATATATATATATATATATATATATATATATATATATATATATATATATATATATGGGCACTATGCACTGTTACACTCAAGGCCCTATAAGAAGGTAGCGTCACCAGGCGATTTGTTTACATTCTGCACCGACCGCTGTGTTACGTCACTGGGCGTCTTTTCGCCCGCGTCCCGCTTGTGGAGCCAAGTATCGGTCGGCCGCCAAATCTAGTTCGTGGGATGTAATTTGGTGTGGTACATCCGTACTTCAACAAACTGTCATCATTCGATATCTGTGATACATTATTTTACGAATCTTCAAGCTACGGTTCATTTAATCAGCTGTCCATATTCCGACACAAGAAGAGCGAATATGTATTTTGCAACACTGCTCAAGGTGGCCAGCACGTCTCACATAGTTTCCCGACGGGTTGTGACACCCCTCCGAGTGCCATGACAGACTGGGATCCTTCTCAGACAGACAGAGACAGTGTTTAGTTACGGTAAACAGAGCTTTTGTCAAGACAGCAGCAGTCAGCAGCAGGGCAGAGTGCGGCTCTCGCCTCCGCCCTCAGTGGCACACAGCGGCAGACAGTCACACACAGAGGCAGACAGTCACGCAGTGGCACAACGCAGTAGACAGAGGCAGGTCAGAGTGCTGCTCTCGCCCCCCACCCCCACCCGACAGCGGCACACATCGGCACAAAGCAACATATTGTGGCACACACGGCACGGCATTGTCGTTCTCGCCCCCTACCTCGATGCCAACAGCGGCAGACAGGCCAGGCGAGAGTGCCAATCTCGCCACATCCTTCAGCGGCGGACAGCGACATACCAGAATACAACTATCGTTCGTTCGTTTGTTACTCCCTCCGGCTCGCATCCCGGGTGTAGCCATTGCGGCTCAGTTGGGCGCGGAATCCGGCGGTCAAGGCCGCCACCACACCGTCATCGCACAGGGTAGTCGGGTCCGGGTGGATGACGCCCAGGTGCCGGAGGCGAGCTCTGACCAGGGCGGGGCACCGCTGCAGCACGTGCCGCGGTGTTTCAGCCTCTTCTCTGCATAGCCGGCACAGGGCGGCGGGACATCCCTCGGCGCTGCACTGCCCTCAGCCGAGCGTAGGTCGGCGGCCGATCCGGTGGACGTACTGCTCCGAGCCGCTCCAGTGCCCGGCTCGGAGCTGCCGGATGTCCACCGTAGCGAGACGGTCGCCGTCGCCGACCGGGCCCCGCTGGCGGGTTTCATGATCCTTGTGCCGCCCGTCAGGCCATGATCGCTGCCAGGTGGAGGTGGCGGATCGGGAGACGGCCTTCTGGGTGGTGGCGACGTCGATGGGCGTGTATTGTTGGAGGAGGGCGCTGGCCTCCTTTGTGAAGACGTCCGCTCACCCTCGCCAGCGGCGGCGGCCGGGCTACGGAAGGAAGGGGCGGTGGAAGGCGACGCCATGGCAGCGACAGGGCAGCGGCAGGGCGGCGGAAGAAGACGCCAGGACAGCGGTCTGTATGCGGTCGCGCAGCGGCCGTTTAGCGACAGATGGTGACAGGTCAGCAATGACTTGGAGCTCCGCCAGATCACTCGGAGCTCCGGCTGTGCTGGCGAATCTGGTTCGCTGCTCTTTCCTGTGCCTTGATCTCAGCGCGAGCGGCATTCAACTACCTGAACCGCAGGTGGAGGCGACACTGCCGACGGAGTCCAGCACGCCTCCACTGCCACCAGACTCCGGCACGCCTCCACTGCCTCCAGAGTCCGGCACGCCTCCACTGCCACCAGAGTCCGGCACGCATCCACTGCCACCAGAGTCCGGTACGCCTCCACTGCCTCCAGAGTCCGGCACGCCTCCACTGCCGACGGAGTCCAGCACGCCTCCACTGCCGACGGAGTCCAGCACGCCTCCACTGGCACCAGAGTCCGGTACGCCTCCACTGCCACCAGAGTCCGGCACGCCTCCACTGCCGACGGAGTCCAGCACGCCTCCACTGCCGACGGAGTCCAGCACCCCTCCACTGCCTACGGAGTCCAGCACGCCTCCACTGCCACCCGAGTCCGGCCACGACTCCACTGCCACCAGAGACCGGCGTGACTCCACTGCCACCAGTCCGGCACGCCTCCACTGCCTCCAGAGTCCGGCACGCCTCCACTGACACCAGAGTCCGGCACGCCTCCACTGAGTTTCTGTCTTCCTGTAGATATGCAACACATTGGTAAATAAATGCAGGGATGTAGCTATATGCACTAATTTCAATATGGTGTGACAAAACATATCACCTTTCTTTGACACCTCCAATTATAGGCTATTAAACTGCATCACATTTGTATTGTGTGTGACACACAAGCAAATATTTATTGAATTGGCAAACACCAATATCTTCTAAGACAATCAATGCATGTTACATACTATGTCAAAATTCATGTTAACCCTCGCCCTACTGGAGGTTTTTCACCTTCGCCCTACGGGGGTCCTAAAAAGACCCCCGGTTAACTTCCAAACCAAGCAACATAGAGCAACGCGGTAAGAACCAACATGTTGCCTGTCATGTTTGGAATCTAACGGTATGACTTTTTTAGGTTTCGGGTCAACGAGTGTCCTTCCAGGTCAAGTGAATGACCTCGATCGACCACGTCCAGAACAGCGATTTTGCTGTCAGAAAACCTCAAAATAAAAAATTGGTAAATGTAAATACAAATGCATGTTCCTAGACCAGTTTTGTCTCAGAAATACAGAAAAGATAATAATTTGTTCGTATCTGGTAAAAAAAGTCCAAAAAGTTATTAAAAAATGATGTCATGAGTTTCTTACATTTATGGAGCCATCACTCAGTCAAAAATATAAATATTGCTTTGAAATTTGGTTTGGGTATTGTCCATACTCAGTTCTCTCACATATATTCCGGTTTTTCTAAACATCTTTGAAAATTTTGATTTGCGGTGATTTGAAGACAAAAATCATTGAATTTGTATTTTAGGGGTCAAAACACCAAAACAATCGGAAATCCGAGATTGCCATTTTAAAGAGAATTAAATTTTACATCTTTGGTGAATTGCGTTTGCAATTTGCTTCAAAACTTTGTTTTCTACGATTTTTCCAATATTTATCGTTTTTTCCACCAATATGACGTCATCAAAACATGATTATCTCCCAATCTACTTAACCAATTTCAATTAAATTTTTACAGCATACGTATAATTGTTGTAAACTCAGCTACTGAAAATGTCAGCAAGATGCGCCGCATGTGTAAAAAGTTATTCAAGAAAAACCTCAGGGGGGGACAGTCAGCCCCCCTAGGGCGAGGGTTAAGATATGCATCAGAACCACATAGATATGCACCAGACAATCAGCTCAATCTTTCAATTATATAACTAAATTTGACATCTATGATCCTAGCATTCTGCTGCCTTGGTGCTAAGTGATAGATGGTACACAGGAAACATTGAAAAGCTTACAAGTACTAACTGTACATTAATTAATGCAAATGTCAATAAAAAGTAGTGTGTAAAATAAACATGACAAACAATGGTAAAGGTACCTTATAAGTTATATATGCAGGCAATAATTAACCAAGTACCCAAGCAAGTAATTAAAAGAATGGAAGATGCAAACTATTTTACTGATGCTGATGCCACAAGTGTAATACCTTGAGATGGATGCTGGAAGCTTTTTAGAAGGGATTGCATCAATTCTGAGCTTCGGTTTGATGTCAGGAACTAAAGTTATCTTTATTATATGATGCATCATAATCTTCCTCCACAAAGTGCTCAGAGCAGACAGAAGAATTTTCTCCATAAAACAGGTCTGCCCTGGCACACTTGTGCACCCATGCTGCCCAGATCATCTTCTCTTTAGGAAAGCGAAAGAAAGTGAGATCCATTTCCTTGCGCTTATGCTTCTTGCCAGCCCACGATCCACAGGTTGACATAGGACAATGTGACAGCATGTTTAACTTGTGGACTGTGGTGTAATCTGAAAAGGGAAAAAAATGCATCCACAATTACAATTTAGATACACTAGACACAACCATAATTATCAATATCTTAAGGGTAAACAACCTACTATCAAGTATCCATTCAAGGGTTTCCACTTTCCATCCATCACAGCTAGTAACCTGCCTACCTATTGTCTTCATAAGACTGGGAAACCAATCTGGTAGATACCTATAGATTGTACAGAGATTGAACAGAAAGCATTGGCCAGGTATTATATATATAAACCAGTGAGTGGCGAGTGCATCTTGTGAAAAGTTAAAGTATGGTCAAACATTAAGATAAGTCGAACCATGGTGAGAAATGTACCAATCTCTTTCACATCCTGATCCACATCACATTATACTTCGGTTCGGGAGGCACCTAAACTAGTTTTGTCAAAAGGCACCATCAAAGTTCAGTTCCGGGAGCCAGGATCGTTAAATTACTGTTGAATCATTCCTATCAGATATAAGTAACTTTCAGGATCACATTAAAAAAACAGCACCTAAATAAAACATCTCCCAAAGTCCTAGCCAAACCCTACCCAGATTACCACAAATCTTACGAATGGCCGCCGTTTTGTTTACATTTTGAGGCTCCCGGCGCTCGGTCCAAGTGACGCACAGTGACGTCACTCAAGGGTCGCGGCTAGCAAATCGGGCTTCCCTATGGCCCACACACAGGTGAAACCCCCCTGGTTACACTGATTGTTATCAACCGTGATCCAAGGCCGTATAAGAGAGGTAGTGTCATCCGGATATTTTAGCGCCCCAATCGCTCATCATTATCGTGACGTCACTGGTGCTCTGGTCCGACTCGGCCGTCGCCGCACGCGGCTTGGTGCGTTGTTCTATATGCTCGGTGCGGTGCGAATATTTCGAACGGGATACGGATAGTTGCGCCTAAGGTACGATCCTATTTAAGATTAAGTTTACTGCTGATAATTATCCCTCCCTTAATGCATGCTGAGGGGGAGACGACCATACGCTGCCCCGGTCTGTGTGATGGGCGACTGGCGAGACGGCCATACACTGCACCGGTCTGACTGCAGAGGGGTGATACGGTCATACGCTGCCCCGGTCTGGCTGAGGGGTGAGACGGCCATACGCTGCACCGGTCTGACTGAGGGGTGAGAGGGCATACGCTGCACCGGTCCGACTAAGGGGCGAGACGGCCACATGCTTCCCCGGTATGTATGTATGTATGTATGTATGTATGTATTTACGCCTTTGGGTGATCCACACGCGACGTGGCTATAATGCCCAGCGTCAATAGATGAAAAAGGTGAACATGGTAATGACAACAGACATAACTCAACTCACATTCACACAGTCTCACAAGAGTCACCGAGTCATGAGATGCCTACTAACAGCGCGATTAAAGGAAATAGTTCACCTTCAACATGGGGTTTTGAACTGAAATAGCAGTTTTGTAGCCCGTGTTGAGAAATTCTTATCTGCAACTTTTCTTGGCTGAAAAGACTCTCCAGCCGAAGATATTTGACTTTTTGACGAAGGAATGCGGCGCATATATGATGTACCGTACCGTCTGAAGGTGCCAGCACAGCCAGGGAGCATGCGCAGACCAATAACGCACACCATAAAATTAATAGTTTTACGACCTTCTGTCCTGAATTGGCGCGATGTAGGACCATTTTTGAAAATAAAAAAAGAAACTGTATTACAAAATATAATAAAATCGTGTTCTGAAAAATTTCCCGAAGGTGAACTATTTCTTTTAAACCTATTGACGGGCAGTTGAGTCAGTTCCGAGGGCAGAGCGTTATACAGGACGGGTGCCCGTCGATGAAAGCAGCGCTTTCCAGCATTGGTACGAGACGCAGGGACATGTAGCTGCGAGTCCTGCCTTGTGCTACGCTCTCGACGTGAACGGTTGGTGTGAAACACGCTCGCCAGACACTCAGGCTCACCATCTCGCAGGACCTTATGCAAGAGGCGGAGCGTGTGATATTGGACCAGCTCGTTAGAGCTCATCCAGCCAAACCTCTGTCTCAGGTCAGATACATGGTCATATTTTGAGCGACCGAAGATAACACGCGCAGCAAAGTTGAGAATCTTCTGGATTCGTTTTAGATTGCCACCTGAGCCGTTCCCGTAAACAGAGATACAATATCTTACCTGAGACACGACCAGGGCCGTCACAAGCATTTCGACCACACGGGTGGGAACATGATTCCTCAGATGTGACAGACCGGTGAGTGTGCCGAAGCAGCGGCGAGTCAGGTTTGTGATGTGGCCGGTCTGGCTGAGGGGCGACAAATGGCATTGTTTTGTTCAAAATATGCTAAAAAAAACTTTCAAAAGCAAAATAATTAAAAAGCATAGACTTGCAACCTAATTACCTAACTTACTTATCTAACGGCGACGACTTCAATTTGCTGCTCAACACCCGTCAAAAGACCGCAAAACGCTCCAAAGCACAGCTGCGGCGATAGGGCTGGCCACAACTGGACCAGAGCACCAGTGACGTCGTCGGTAATACTGTGCCGCTCGGCTTCCCCGCTCGGCATGGGGAATCCCTGGATGACACCCCCCTGACCGTGATCAGCGATATGCATCACGCAAATCAAGGCCCTATAACCAGCAACACAATAGAATACTTCTGAAGGTAAGTTTGGCCATGTGCGTCAAGTTAGCGTCGTATTCGTATTCGTTTTCAGCGTCGAGTTCCGATTTTCCCCAAACTTAGCATATGGGTAGATCTCATCGATTTATGCACGAATATGAAATCCGTTTTGACCTAGGACAAATGGTTTGACCTCCAGAGGTCACTGAAATGTCATCGCACGGGGTACCCTCTAATTGTTTCGTTTACCGTCCGATTTAATCGCAAAGGGGCTCAAACGACTCGCCGGCACCCCAGCTTGCGTCAGAAAAAAACAAAACATCACCTAAAGGTCAAGGTCAAGGGGACGAATACGAGATTTTAAGCTTCGGTACCAGCTTGTGTACCCTCTAGTTTTTTCGAGATTTTAAGCTTCAGTACCGAAGCTTAACATCTCGTATTCGTCCCCGTGACCTTGACCTTTGACCTCTATGTGATGTTTTGTTTTTCCTGACGCAAGCTAAGGTGCCGGCGAGTCCCTTTTTGCCCATTGCGAGCAAATCGGACGGTAAACGAAAAAAACTAGAGGGTACACCATGCTGGTACCGAAGCTTAGAATCTCGTATTCGTCCCCGTGACCTTGACCTTTGAACTCTGGATGACTTTTTGTTTTTCCTGACGCAAGCTAACGTGCCGGCGAGTTCCTTTTTGCCCATTGTGAGCAAATCGGATTGTAAACTAAAAAAACTAGAGGGTACACCATGCTGGTACCGAAGCTTAGAATCTCGTATTCGTCCCCGTGACCTTTACCTTTGACCTCTAGGTGATGTTTTGTTTTACCTGACGCAAGCTGGGGTGCCAACGAGTCCCTTTTTTGCCCTTTTCAAGCAAATCGGACGGTAAACGAAAAAACTAGAGGGTACACAAGCTGGTACCGAAGCTTAAAATCAAGTATTCGTCCCCGTGACCTTGACCTTTGACCTCTTTGTGATTTTTTTGTTTTTCCTGACGCAAGCTAGGGTGCCAGCGAGTCCCTTTTTTCCATTGCGAGCAGATCGGACGGTAAACAAAAAGAAACTAGAGGGTACACAAGCTGGTACCGAAGCTTAAAATTTCGTATTCGTCCCCGTGACTTTGACCTTTGACCTCTAGGTGATGTTCTGTTTTACCTGACGCAAGCTGGGGTGCTGTCGAGTCCCTTTTTGCCCATTGCAAGCAAATCCGACGGTAAACAAAAAAACTAAAGGGTACACAAGCTGGTACGAAGCTAAAATCTCGTATTCGTCACCGTGACCTTGACCTTTGACCTCTAGGTGATGTTTTGTTTTTCCTGACGCAAGCTGGGGTGCCGTCGAGTCCCTTTTTGACCATTGCAAGCAA